>BOLG01001345.1:0-65365 GCA_016861445.1 Oryzias woworae | reverse complement strand
GTCTTGCAGTCCCTGCAGCAGAGGGGAGTTTGGTCAGAGCCAACAAAATGAGCGGCCTTAGAAAACCGGTCCACAATAGTCAGAATCACGGTCCTCCCGGCAGAAGGAGGTAGGCCAGTCCAAAAGTCCAGGGCAATGTGTGACCAAGGCCGACCCGGGATGGGCAGTGGGTGTAATAGTCCAGCAGCGGGTGCGTACTGACCTTATTCTGAGCACAAACCAGACAACCTGAAACATAGTCCCGGACGTCCTTGGTCATACTAGGCCACCAGAAGCGGCGACGCAGAAAGAAGCCAGTCCCTGCGGATTCCCTGGGTGGCAGGTGAGTCGCGTGGCATGAGCCCACTGGAGGACCTGGGACCTGAGTGAGCTAGGGACGAACAGTCTATTAGGAGGACCTCCTCCAGGGTCCGGCTCCTGAAACCTGGGCAGCCTTAATGTCTCTCTCCAGCTGCCAGGAGAGGGCGCCCAGCACACAGGAGGGAGGAAGAACAGTGGCTGGTTGGCTGTCTTGGACAGCCGATTCCTGTTGTCGGGGAGAGGGCATCAGGCTTAACATTCTTAGACCCAGGACGATAAGACACCATAAGTTAAACCGGTTTGAAAAACAGAGGACCACCGGGCCTGCCTGGAGTTCAGTCGTTTGGCTGTACGAAGATATGACAAGTTTTTATGATCAGTCCAGACTATGAACGGCATAGCTGACCCCTCCAACCAATGCCTCCACTCCTCGAGGGCTAGCTTAATTGCCAGCAATTCTTTGTCTCCCACATCATAATTGTGCTCCGCCGGAGAAAGCCGGCGGGAGAAAAAAGCGCAAGGGCGCAATTTACTGTCAGATTCCCCCCGCTGAGACAATACCGCACCCCCACCCCTGTATCTTGAGGCATCCACCTCAACAATAAATTGCCTGGAAGGGTCAGGTTGGGCCAGAACAGGTGCAGAGGTAAACAGACGTTTAAGCCGGCTAAAAGCGGCCTCCGCCGCCTCCGTCCAGGCGAACGGAGCGGAGGTAGAGGTGAGAGCGTGAGGGGCGCGGCCACCGAACTGTAGCCACGGATGAAACGGCGGAGGAAGTTGGCAAACCCCAGAAACCGCTGTAATAGTTTCCTGTTAGTTGGGGTAGGCCACTCCACCACCGCTTTAACCTTAGCGGGATCGGGTCTCACCTCACCCTCTGCTATAACAACCCCAAAAACGAAACAGACGGAGAGTGGAACTTCACACTTCTCCGCCTTCACAAATAATTTGTTCTCCAGCAACCGCTGGAGCACCAGACGAACATGCCGCCGATGTTCGCTGACGTCCCTGGAAAAAACCAAAATATCGTCCAGGTAAACAAAACAAACCGATGAAGAAAGTCCCGTAAAACATCATTAATCATAGCCTGGAATACAGCAGGAGCATTACAGAGACCAAAAGGGCATAACCAGATACTCGAAATGTCCCAGGGGAGTGGTGAAGGCGGTCTTCCATTCATCAACCGGCTCTGATACGCACGAGTGATAAGCGTTGCGAAGGTCCAGCTTGGTGTAGATCCTGGCCATCCTGCAATGCTTCAAATGCTGAGTTCATTAAAGGCAAGGGGTAACTGTTCTTTACAGTGATCTCATTTAGCCCCCGATAATCAATACATGGTCGGAGGGACCCGTCCTTCTTCCCAACGAAAAAAAATCCAGACCCCACTGGTGATGACGACGTCTGATAACACCAGAAATTCAGAGACTCAGCAATATATTGTTCCATTACCTCCCTCTCAGGCTTGGACAGACTATATAACCTGCTTTTAGGCAAGGTGGCGCCAGGTTGGAGGTCGATAGCGCAGTCATAAGGTCTGTGAGGCGGTAATGAGAGGGCTCGTGATTTTGAGAACACCTCAGCGAGGTCGTGGTATTCCGGCGGTACCCCGGATAGGTCAGGTGAGGGCGGCCGCCCTACTGGGACAAGCGGGGTCTTCCCCAGGAGGTCGAGCTGAGCGTAAAACAGGTGGTGTGACATTTCTCACTCCAGCCAGAAACCCGACTGGAGGGCCAGTCGATGACTGGGTTTGTGCGCCATAAGCCAGGGATACCCTAGAACCAGTGGGTTCTGGGCGGAGGAAAAAACGAAAAAACGGGTACATTCATGGTGATTACCAGAAACAATAAGATGAATGGGTTCGGTTATATGTGAGATAGTGGCCACCTCTTGACCATTAAGGGAGACCACTTGTAACGGGCGGGGCAATAGCTCACACTTAAGACCGACCTGTCTAGCTAGCTCGGCATCCATAAGGTTCTGCTCTGCTCCAGAATCTACCAAAGCCTTAACCGAAACCCCCCTACCATGGAACATTACCTGAATTTTCAATAAGCAGGCAGCAGGTTGGGACTAGTGAGCGCTTTATCACCGCTCGTCAGCGCGCCCACTCTTACTGACGAGCGGAGATGTTTGGGCACTCCTTGCAGAAATGACCCCGCCTACCACAGTAAAGGCACTCACCTGCCGCCATCCGTCGCCGTTTCTCGGAAACAGACAGTTTGCCCCCGACCGAGCTGCATGGGTGCCTCCTGAGCTAGCAACGGGGGTTCTGCGGGAGAAACAACACGGTCAGGTGAATTGGTGGACCGACGATGAGGGCGGGGTACTACCCTGCCATGCTCCTCCTTATGGTCCTGTAACCGGTTATCTATTCGGATAACCAGGGCGATGAGGGGGTCCAAAGTCAATTGGTAAGTCGAGTGCAATTAGTCTGTCCTTTAATTCCCTCGGACAGACCCTCCACGAAAGCGTCCATGAGCGCAGTAGTGTCCCCAACCACTAGTGGAGGCCAAGGTCCGGAACTCTATGGCGTAGTCTGCTGCCCTTCTGTCGAGCTGTCTCAATTTCATAAGCGCACGAGCTGCCTCTCGGCCTGGCTTGGTGTGATGAAAAATCTGCTGGAAAGCCTCCAAGAAAGCCGAGAGAGAGGCGCAGGTTGAGGCTCCACGCTGCCACTCGGCGGTAGCCCATGCTCCAGCTCTGCCGGTGAGGTGGGAAATAATGAAGGCCACCTTGGCTTGTTCTGTAGGATAATGAGGCGCCTGCAACTGGAAGTGGAGCTCACACTGGGTAATGAAGGCCCGGCAGTCCCCGGAGTCTCCGGAAAACCTTTCTGGGCGGGCCAGCTGTGCAAGTCGGGGCGGCAGGGACTCCATCCAAGGTCCCCTGGACCGGCGTGGGAAGCGATGGGCGTGGCGAAGGGACAGACGGTGGATGTTGGAGCCGCTCTGCCAGTTGCTCAAAACGCTCTCCCAACGCGGCAACTTGTCGCTCGTGACGGCTTGACATCTCCAGTAACCCTTGGCGAAGACAAGACATCTGCTCCTCCTGCTGACGGAGTAGTGCCCGTAACGCCTCCGTGTCTGCTGTGTCCATGTTACTGGTCGGGTGGGTAATGTCAGGGTTGACGTGCGGACACAGAAGCAGACAGAACTCAAGAATACAAAGGTCTCTCATTTATTGAAACACTCACTCGAAATATCTTCCACAAGTCCAAGAAGCAACAAAAACCACCCGACAACTAGTGCAGGGGGAGACGAAGACTTATAACTAGGAGGAAGGGATGAGGTAAGTGGAAACAGGTGTGCCAATCAAGGAAGGAGAGAACACACACTAAGGAGAGCACACAGGAAGTACAACCAACAACAAAATAAAACAGGAAGTGGAAACCAAACACAACTCCAACAATTAAGCAAAGTCCAAAACCCCACAGATGGAGCCAGTCTCAGTCTCTTGCGACAGGCTGGACTCACTACCATTCTGAAGTTGCTCATGGTGAGAGAGGGCGGGCTGTGTGTGGGCTTATCCGTGAGCCCCCAGCGCAGCCTCCAAGTGTTGGAGGTCACCGTGGTAGATGAGAAGATCAGAAATGTACAAAGTACAGGAGGCACCAGAGCTCCTTGAGAAAACCCAGCTAGATATAGTTGGGCTCACCTCCACGCATAACATGGGCTCTGAAACTCAGAATCTACCATGAGACTGTCCTGTTCCTTCACATTTACTGTGGTTACAGAAAGTATTCAGACCCCCTTTAATTTGTCACTCTTTGTTATACTGCAGCCATTTGCTAAAATCATTGAAATTTTTGTTTTTCCTCGTCAAAGTACACACAGCATCTCATATTGACAAAAACACAGAATTTGTAACATTTTTGCACATTTATTCAAAAGAAAAAGTGAAATATCACATGGTCCCAAGTATTCTGACCCTTTGCTTTGACACTCATATATTTAACTCAGGTACTGTCCATTTCTTCTGACAATCCTTGAGAAGGTTCTACACCTTCATTTGAGTCCAGTTGTGTTTGATTTTACTGATTGGACTTGATTAGGAAAGCCATACACCTGTCTGTATAAGCCCTTCCAGCTCACAGTGCATGTCATAGCAAATGAGAATTATGAGGTCAAAGAAACTGCCTGAAGAGCTCAGAGACAGAATTGGCACAGATCTGGCCAAGGTTAAAAAAAAATATCTGCTGCGCTTAAGGTTCCTAAGAGCATAATGGCCTCCATAATCCTTAAATAGAAGATGTTCGGGACGACCAGAACCTTTCCTAGAGCTGGCCATCAGACCAAACTGAGCTATCGGGGGAAGGAGATCCTGGGTGAGAGGTAAAGAAGAACCCAAAGATCACTGTGGCTGAGCTCCAGATTGCAGTCGGGAGAAAGTTGTAGAACAGGGGTCGGCAACCCGCGGCAACCTCCGGCTCCGGAGCAGTATGCAGCTCTTTCATCCTTATGTTGTGGCTAAAAATATCCTACATATAACAACATCAAAAACAAAAACAAAACTATATAAAAAAAAAAAAAACTAAGAAAAACTCAATTTTAATAGATGTAAAGAAAAAATCATGTGTTGTGTTGTTTTGTGTTGTTGTGTGTTTGTTGTGTCTGTTTGTTTGGGTGTGTGCATGGGGGTGGGGTGTTTATCAGACAGCCAGCTGTTATCAGCAGATTGATTGGACACGGGAGAACGTCACACACAGATTGGATTAGGAACTTGATGTGCTGGGGTTCACATCTCTAGAGTTCCAACCATGTGATTCTGCGTTGTTCGGCGTGCTCCCATCTTGTCCAGGCACCTTGTTGGTACAGTGCCACCATTTTGATCCGGCGCTCTTCCTTCACCTCTGCTCTGATTTAAATCTGCACCATTTGTTTTGTCTCTCTCTCATTTCATTAAATGCCTGACAACATTTTCTGAATTTTTAAATACAAACACAAATATGAATGTGCTAAAAGAACAGCATTTTTTGCATGAAGGAAAAACCCAGAAATGTCCATTTTAAAATCTAATCAATCTTTATTGATATATAAACAATATTGCACAAAGTGCCATATAATACAAAAACAACAACAACAAGGAAGCTTGTGACCCTTTACATCTTACCCCCTCTAAACCCATAAAACATGAAGTAAACTTTGAAGATTTGGTTGAAAAGCAAATAAAGTAGATGGGTGACCCAGCTTGTGTCTAATTGCCATGAATGGACCTAATGTTGACTTGGTCTTATTTTTTTTCTTCTTTCTCTCTATTGTTCTATTATCCTCTTTGCATTGACAACCACATATGAATAAGTCAAGTACAAGCTATTCTCAAAGCAAATGGCCAGTACATGCTTAAAGAAGCACACAATCACATATTCAGTCTTATCCAGTTCTTAACCCCTTGATACTGTTTCTGCTCAAAAAAGCACTCCAAAATACCTTCCGTATTCATACCAGTATTTTTTTTTTCATAAAATAATGTCAGGTGTCATTTGTCTTGCTAATTTTCTCTTTCTTCTTTTTCTTGTACGTTTTTCCTAAAAGAAAGAGTTCAGGTTGCTCAGCAGAGCCCCATTTGAATCGATGTTTCTCTTTTTTTTGTAACAGCATGCACTTGATTGCGGTAAGCATGCTAATTCAGCATATTCCAGAACAAATGTGCATGAAAATCTTTCTGAAGCACAGATGAATAATTGGGTTTGAAAGTGATTGCACATCATTTCCCATCAGTGTTACATATCAAGAGAAAAAAAAAATCAAATTCAAGTTTTAAAGTCTAATAGAAACACAGTCAAATGCTTCTCTTCCTTTGGGATAAAACTCAAAGTTTTAAAAGAACAATTATCAAAGGTTAAAAGTTAACACCTGTTGATAACAGGTCTATATATTACAGCAAGATGTCTGCTTCAGCTGTATGTTACGTCCTCGGTCTCCTCTATCTTGATGAGAAAGGGTCCAGACCTTGGTGACTGAACAGGGCTGACTGCTGGAAAAAGATCACAAAAGTCAAGGAAAAATGACTAAGCTTTGCAGAAAAGTTCACAGAGTCACATGTGAAATACTCACCTTTGGTAACCCCTGCTTTGACGTTATTTTTGACGTTGAGAAAAGATGGATTCTGAATTCTGGCAAAAAGAAAGAGACGTACTGTGTGAACCCTGCTAAAACGGTACAGAAATTTACCCTAGGCAGACTGCAGTAAACAACTCTTTGATCGTCTAACTGCAACTCTGTGAGGTTCAAAAAAACATAAACACCAACATGCTACAGCAAATGTTTTATCTTCTTGTAAATAAAACCTGTCAACTGTTTAAGTCCCACTTCGACCATCTTTTGATCTGTTGTAAAAGCATTCTCACTTTTTTTTTATATGCTGAGTCCACAGCTGCCAGGTGCTGTGAAGTAAGCTTGGATCAATTCAGATTGTTTCTTTAATTTTATCAGCCCAGCCCTACAATCAAGAGCACCGGGCTTCAGAGATGACATCCTTCAGTGATGACATCATTCGAGAGTAGATTAATCGAATGATGCAATGTCATCTTGCATCCATGTATGGTGTAAAATGACATCATCATGGTAAATGTAAGGATGTCATTTTGCATCACAGCCTGATTAGATTTAGCCATCAAATAGAGCCCAGCATTCTGTTTGCTATTACTTGTCCTCAAGAAAATCCAGAGAAATCATATCAAGAATTACCTTGTTTTACACATTGTGTCTAACAACTCAATCGCAAAATTCTAGGAAACCAAGAACAATGGTGAAACCGGAAAAAACCCTTGGAGGAAATTGGTCCGACATTGTTGAAAGTAACAGTGACGAAGAATTGGATGATAGTTTTTACAAAACCATCCTCTTCCCAGAGAAAAGTTCCACAGAGGAGACTCGTCCGGACTCTCTCACACCCCCAGAAAACCCACCCCAAACCTCTGACACTGACCTGGAGATCAACCTCCACAAGCTGATGTCCCCCGACAAAAAAGAAATGGAAGAGACCAGTCTGGACTTTCTCACCCCCTCAGAAAACCCCTTTCAAATCTCTGAGGTTGACAATCCAAGTCAGTCTGATTCAGAAAACTCTGAAGAAGACTTACCATCTGTGGAATCCCAAGATAAACCTGATCAAAACAATCTTGGAAGGTTGATGTCTCAGCGCGAAGACCTAAAAGAAGAATTGGAACATTTGGAAAAGGAAATCGCAGAAGAACTGGCCCTCATACAGGAATATGAGCAGGTGGCAGATCAGGCTCGAGAAGACTGGCGGAAAGTAGAAACAAATATTGAGCTGGAGCGGAACATGCGACAGGAGAGTAGGAAAGAAATGCGAGACCTTGAAGAGAAGATCAAACATTTGGAAGAATTCCTCCAGGGCGATATGCAACCAAGCTACTCAGAGGAAGAGAAGGCAGCTTTTGAAGAGATAGAGATGGTGTCAAAACAACTGCTTGAAATGAACAATCAAAATGTAGAATTGGAAAATCAAATTGGAAAACAAAAGCAGAAAAGAGAAAATCTGGAGTTTCAGTTGGCAGAGATGATCTTTCTGTCCAACTGTGCACCTAAAAAAGTCAACAATCAAGCAGAATCAACTGTGTGTGCACCTCAACAAAATGCATCAACACAGACAGAATCTGAAACCGTCTCCTCATCAAACAAAGGAAAGAAATCCTTTTCTGTAGCTCCACAAATGAGTCTTTTTACAGTTGGAGCTGCACCTGCAAAAGTTAACCAGAGGGGAACAAAAATAGGACCATTCACCGAAAACATTAACCCCAACACCAAAGGCTAACAAGCCAAAATAAGACTTGGAACAAAAACATCTGTCCTGTGAGGCAAATGACGAGTCAAAACCGAGTCAAACAACATTTCATTTCATTTTTTGTATTTTTTAATTTTCGTTTGTTTGTAAAATTTTTGTGAATTAGTATAAAAAATTAGTAGGAATAATTAGTTGGAAAAAATGAGTGTAAAAAGTAGGAAAATGTGTGTATGTGCATGTGTATTTCTGTATAGATGTATGTTTATGTGTATGTATACATATATAGGGTTGGGAGGTAGACATTGGTGAATTAGTGTAAAAAAGTATTAGTAGGAAACATTTTGTAGTAAAACTTAGTTGGAAAAAATGAAAGGAAATAAAAGGAAAATTTGGTGAATCTATATAAAAATTATTTGTTGAAAAAAATGTAAAAAAGGTGTGTTGGGTTTTCTTTTAATTTCTGTATATGTGTATGTTCATATGTATGTATATTTATGTATTTGTGTATTAATATATAAGTGCATGTGTATTTGTGTCTTTGTGTGTGTGTGTCCGTGTGTGCGTGCGTGTCTGTGTTCGTGTCTGTGTGTGGGTATTAGTGTGTGTGCGTGTGTGTGTGTGTGTGTGTGTGTGTAATGCAACCACAAGAGGTCACACTCCAGTGACCTCTTGTGCCGGTCCCAAGTCCGGATAAATGCAGAGGGGTTGTGTGAGAATAGAAAAATTTGAATACGTGAACCATAAAAAGACCCCTGCGACAGACTGTCGACCAGTCCAGGGGTGTCCCCTACCTTTGCCCATTAGTAGCCGGGTTAGGCTCCGGCAAGGGATAAAGTGGTTTGGAAAATGAATGAATGAATCATAAAAAGAAATGAGTTAAATACACATCTATCTATACATATATTTATCAGAACCACCTTTCTGAGTCGGAGCCATCAAGATTCTCATACATCCCCGGATATGCATAGTTGGTGTCCTGCTCTAGACCCAAGTACCTGGTAGGCAGGACCCTCCCCAAGGTCCCTGGAATTTCTTCAGGCCTGCAAACATGCCTCTTACTGAGGAAACAGAGACTGAGGATTGTCCATCACCCATGCTGAAGTCTTCAAGGGACTCAAAGAATTCCACTGTGGCAATGCACTGGGATTGGATGGAGCCAGTCTCAGTCTCTTGCGACAGGCTGGACTCACTACCATTCTGAAGTTGCTCATGGTGAGAGGGGGGCGGGCTGTGTGTGGGCTTATCCGTGAGCCCCCAGCGCAGCCTCCAAGTGTTGGAGGTCACCGTGGTAGATGAGAAGATCAGAAATGTACAAAGTACAGGAGGCACCAGAGCTCCTTGAGAAAACCCAGCTAGATATAGTTGGGCTCACCTCCACGCATAACATGGGCTCTGAAACTCAGAATCTACCATGAGACTGTCCTGTTCCTTCACATTTACTGTGGTTACAGAAAGTATTCAGACCCCCTTTAATTTGTCACTCTTTGTTATACTGCAGCCATTTGCTAAAATCATTGAAATTTTTGTTTTTCCTCGTCAAAGTACACACAGCATCTCATATTGACAAAAACACAGAATTTGTAACATTTTTGCACATTTATTCAAAAGAAAAAGTGAAATATCACATGGTCCCAAGTATTCTGACCCTTTGCTTTGACACTCATATATTTAACTCAGGTACTGTCCATTTCTTCTGACAATCCTTGAGAAGGTTCTACACCTTCATTTGAGTCCAGTTGTGTTTGATTTTACTGATTGGACTTGATTAGGAAAGCCATACACCTGTCTGTATAAGCCCTTCCAGCTCACAGTGCATGTCATAGCAAATGAGAATTATGAGGTCAAAGAAACTGCCTGAAGAGCTCAGAGACAGAATTGGCACAGATCTGGCCAAGGTTAAAAAAAATATCTGCTGCGCTTAAGGTTCCTAAGAGCATAATGGCCTCCATAATCCTTAAATAGAAGATGTTCGGGACGACCAGAACCTTTCCTAGAGCTGGCCATCAGACCAAACTGAGCTATCGGGGGAAGGAGATCCTGGGTGAGAGGTAAAGAAGAACCCAAAGATCACTGTGGCTGAGCTCCAGATTGCAGTCGGGAGAAAGTTGTAGAACAGGGGTCGGCAACCCGCGGCAACCTCCGGCTCCGGAGCAGTATGCAGCTCTTTCATCCTTATGTTGTGGCTAAAAATATCCTACATATAACAACATCAAAAACAAAAACAAAACTATATTAAAAAAAAAAAAACTAAGAAAAACTCAATTTTAATAGATGTAAAGAAAAAATCATGTGTTGTGTTGTTTTGTGTTGTGGTGTGTTGTTGTGTGTTTGTTGTGTCTGTTTGTTTGGGTGTGTGCATGGGGGTGGGGTGTTTATCAGACAGCCAGCTGTTATCAGCAGATTGATTGGACACGGGAGAACGTCACACACAGATTGGATTAGGAACTTGATGTGCTGGGGTTCACATCTCTAGAGTTCCAACCATGTGATTTTGCGTTGTTCGGCGTGCTCCCATCTTGTCCAGGCACCTTGTTGGTACAGTGCCACCATTTTGATCCGGCGCTCTTCCTTCACCTCTGCTCTGATTTAAATCTGCACCATTTGTTTTGTCTCTCTCTCATTTCATTAAATGCCTGACAACATTTTCTGAATTTTTAAATACAAACACAAATATGAATGTGCTAAAAGAACGGCATTTTTTGCATGAAGGAAAAACCCAGAAATGTCCATTTTAAAATCTAATCAATCTTTATTGATATATAAACAATATTGCACAAAGTGCCATATAATACAAAAACAACAACAACAAGGAAGCTTGTGACCCTTTACATCTTACCCCCTCTAAACCCATAAAACATGAAGTAAACTTTGAAGATTTGGTTGAAAAGCAAATAAAGTAGATGGGTGACCCAGCTTGTGTCTAATTGCCATGAATGGACCTAATGTTGACTTGGACTTATTTTTTTTCTTCTTTCTCTCTATTGTTCTATTATCCTCTTTGCATTGACAACCACATATGAATAAGTCAAGTACAAGCTATTCTCAAAGCAAATGGCCAGTACATGCTTAAAGAAGCACACACTCACATATTCAGTCTTATCCAGTTCTTAACCCCTTGATACTGTTTCTGCTCAAAAAGCACTCCAAAATACCTTCCGTATTCATACCAGTATTTATTTTCATAAAATAATGTCAGGTGTCATTTGTCTTGCTAATTTTCTCTTTCTTCTTTTTCTTGTACGTTTTTCCTAAAAGAAAGAGTTCAGGTTGCTAAGCAGAGCCCCATTTGAATCGATGTTTCTCTTTTTTTTGTAACAGCATGCACTTGATTGCGGTAAGCATGCTAATTCAGCATATTCCAGAACAAATGTGCATGAAAATCTTTCTGAAGCACAGATGAATAATTGGGTTTTGAAAGTGATTGCACATCATTTCCCATCAGTGTTACATATCAAGAGAAAAAAAAATCAAATTCAAGTTTTAAAGTCTAATAGAAACACAGTCAAATGCTTCTCTTCCTTTGGGATAAAACTCAAAGTTTTAAAAGAACAATTATTAAAGGTTAAAAGTTAACACCTGTTGATAACAGGTCTATATATTACAGCAAGATGTCTGCTTCAGCTGTATGTTACGTCCTCGGTCTCCTCTATCTTGATGAGAAAGGGTCCAGACCTTGGTGACTGAACAGGGCTGACTGCTGGAAAAAGATCACAAAAGTCAAGGAAAAATGACTAAGCTTTGCAGAAAAGTTCACAGAGTCACATGTGAAATACTCACCTTTGGTAACCCCTGCTTTGACGTTATTTTTGACGTTGAGAAAAGATGGATTCTGAATTCTGGCAAAAAGAAAGAGACGTACTGTGTGAACCCCGCTAAAACGGTACAGAAATTTACCCTAGGCAGACTGCAGTAAACAACTCTTTGATCGTCTAACTGCAACTCTGTGAGGTTCAAAAAAACATAAACACCAACATGCTACAGCAAATGTTTTATCTTCTTGTAAATAAAACCTGTCAACTGTTTAAGTCCCACTTCGACCATCTTTTGATCTGTTGTAAAAGCATTCTCACTTTTTTTTTATATGCTGAGTCCACAGCTGCCAGGTGCTGTGAAGTAAGCTTGGATCAATTCAGATTGTTTCTTTAATTTTATCAGCCCAGCCCTACAATCAAGAGCACCGGGCTTCAGAGATGACATCCTTCAGTGATGACATCATTCGAGAGTAGATTAATCGAATGATGCAATGTCATCTTGCATCCATGTATGGTGTAAAATGACATCATCATGGTAAATGTAAGGATGTCATTTTGCATCACAGCCTGATTAGATTTAGCCATCAAATAGAGCCCAGCATTCTGTTTGCTATTACTTGTCCTCAAGAAAATCCAGAGAAATCATATCAAGAATTACCTTGTTTTACACATTGTGTCTAACAACTCAATCGCAAAATTCTAGGAAACCAAGAACAATGTTGAAACCGGAAAAAAACCCTTGGAGGAAATTGGTCCGACATTGTTGAAAGTAACAGTGACGAAGAATTGGATGATAGTTTTTACAAAACCATCCTCTTCCCAGAGAAAAGTTCCACAGAGGAGACTCGTCCGGACTCTCTCACACCCCCAGAAAACCCACCCCAAACCTCTGACACTGACCTGGAGATCAACCTCCACAAGCTGATGTCCCCCGACAAAAAAGAAATGGAAGAGACCAGTCTGGACTTTCTCACCCCCTCAGAAAACCCCTTTCAAATCTCTGAGGTTGACAATCCAAGTCAGTCTGATTCAGAAAACTCTGAAGAAGACTTACCATCTGTGGAATCCCAAGATAAACCTGATCAAAACAATCTTGGAAGGTTGATGTCTCAGCGCGAAGACCTAAAAGAAGAATTGGAACATTTGGAAAAGGAAATCGCAGAAGAACTGGCCCTCATACAGGAATATGAGCAGGTGGCAGATCAGGCTCGAGAAGACTGGCGGAAAGTAGAAACAAATATTGAGCTGGAGCGGAACATGCGACAGGAGAGTAGGAAAGAAATGCGAGACCTTGAAGAGAAGATCAAACATTTGGAAGAATTCCTCCAGGGCGATATGCAACCAAGCTACTCAGAGGAAGAGAAGGCAGCTTTTGAAGAGATAGAGATGGTGTCAAAACAACTGCTTGAAATGAACAATCAAAATGTAGAATTGGAAAATCAAATTGGAAAACAAAAGCAGAAAAGAGAAAATCTGGAGTTTCAGTTGGCAGAGATGATCTTTCTGTCCAACTGTGCACCTAAAAAAGTCAACAATCAAGCAGAATCAACTGTGTGTGCACCTCAACAAAATGCATCAACACAGACAGAATCTGAAACCGTCTCCTCATCAAACAAAGGAAAGAAATCCTTTTCTGTAGCTCCACAAATGAGTCTTTTTACAGTTGGAGCTGCACCTGCAAAAGTTAACCAGAGGGGAACAAAAAATAGGACCATTCACCGAAAACATTAACCCCAACACCAAAGGCTAACAAGCCAAAATAAGACTTGGAACAAAAACATCTGTCCTGTGAGGCAAATGACGAGTCAAAACCGAGTCAAACAACATTTCATTTCATTTTTTGTATTTTTTAATTTTCGTTTGTTTGTAAAATTTTTGTGAATTAGTATAAAAAATAGTAGGAATAATTAGTTGGAAAAAATGAGTGTAAAAAGTAGGAAAATGTGTGTATGTGCATGTGTATTTCTGTATAGATGTATGTTTATGTGTATGTATACATATATAGGGTTGGGAGGTAGACATTGGTGAATTAGTGTAAAAAGTATTAGTAGGAAACATTTTGTAGTAAAACTTAGTTGGAAAAAATGAAAGGAAATAAAAGGAAAATTTGGTGAATCTATATAAAAATTATTTGTTGAAAAAATGTAAAGAAGGTGTGTTGGGTTTTTCTTTTAATTTCTGTATATGTGTATGTTCATATGTATGTATATTTATGTATTTGTGTATTAATATATAAGTGCGTGTGTATTTGTGTCTTTGTGTGTGTGTGTCCGTGTGTGCGTGCGTGTCTGTGTTCGTGTCTGTGTGTGGGTATTAGTGTGTGTGCGTGTGTGTGTGTGTGTGTGTGTGTGTAATGCAACCACAAGAGGTCACACTCCAGTGACCTCTTGTGCCGGTCCCAAGTCCGGATAAATGCAGAGGGGTTGTGTGAGAATAGAAAAATTTGAATACGTGAACCATAAAAAGACCCCTGCGACAGACTGTCGACCAGTCCAGGGGTGTCCCCTACCTTTGCCCATTAGTAGCCGGGTTAGGCTCCGGCAAGGGATAAAGTGGTTTGGAAAATGAATGAATGAATCATAAAAAGAAATGAGTTAAATACACATCTATCTATACATATATTTATCAGAACCACCTTTCTGAGTCGGAGCCATCAAGATTCTCATACATCCCCGGATATGCATAGTTGGTGTCCTGCTCTAGACCCAAGTACCTGGTAGGCAGGACCCTCCCCAAGGTCCCTGGAATTTCTTCAGGCCTGCAAACATGCCTCTTACTGAGAAAACAGAGACTGAGGATTGTCCATCACCCATGCTGAAGTCTTCAAGGGACTCAAAGAATTCCACTGTGGCAATGCACTGGGATTGGATGGAGCCAGTCTCAGTCTCTTGCGACAGGCTGGACTCACTACCATTCTGAAGTTGCTCATGGTGAGAGGGGGCGGGCTGTGTGTGGGCTTATCCGTGAGCCCCCAGCGCAGCCTCCAAGTGTTGGAGGTCACCGTGGTAGATGAGAAGATCAGAAATGTACAAAGTACAGGAGGCACCAGAGCTCCTTGAGAAAACCCAGCTAGATATAGTTGGGCTCACCTCCACGCATAACATGGGCTCTGAAACTCAGAATCTACCATGAGACTGTCCTGTTCCTTCACATTTACTGTGGTTACAGAAAGTATTCAGACCCCCTTTAATTTGTCACTCTTTGTTATACTGCAGCCATTTGCTAAAATCATTGAAATTTTTGTTTTTCCTCGTCAAAGTACACACAGCATCTCATATTGACAAAAACACAGAATTTGTAACATTTTTGCACATTTATTCAAAAGAAAAAGTGAAATATCACATGGTCCCAAGTATTCTGACCCTTTGCTTTGACACTCATATATTTAACTCAGGTACTGTCCATTTCTTCTGACAATCCTTGAGAAGGTTCTACACCTTCATTTGAGTCCAGTTGTGTTTGATTTTACTGATTGGACTTGATTAGGAAAGCCATACACCTGTCTGTATAAGCCCTTCCAGCTCACAGTGCATGTCATAGCAAATGAGAATTATGAGGTCAAAGAAACTGCCTGAAGAGCTCAGAGACAGAATTGGCACAGATCTGGCCAAGGTTAAAAAAAATATCTGCTGCGCTTAAGGTTCCTAAGAGCATAATGGCCTCCATAATCCTTAAATAGAAGATGTTCGGGACGACCAGAACCTTTCCTAGAGCTGGCCATCAGACCAAACTGAGCTATCGGGGGAAGGAGATCCTGGGTGAGAGGTAAAGAAGAACCCAAAGATCACTGTGGCTGAGCTCCAGATTGCAGTCGGGAGAAAGTTGTAGAACAGGGGTCGGCAACCCGCGGCAACCTCCGGCTCCGGAGCAGTATGCAGCTCTTTCATCCTTATGTTGTGGCTAAAAATATCCTACATATAACAACATCAAAAACAAAAACAAAACTATATAAAAAAAAAAAAAAACTAAGAAAAACTCAATTTTAATAGATGTAAAGAAAAAATCATGTGTTGTGTTGTTTTGTGTTGTGGTGTGTTGTTGTGTGTTTGTTGTGTCTGTTTGTTTGGGTGTGTGCATGGGGGTGGGGTGTTTATCAGACAGCCAGCTGTTATCAGCAGATTGATTGGACACGGGAGAACGTCACACACAGATTGGATTAGGAACTTGATGTGCTGGGGTTCACATCTCTAGAGTTCCAACCATGTGATTCTGCGTTGTTCGGCGTGCTCCCATCTTGTCCAGGCACCTTGTTGGTACAGTGCCACCATTTTGATCCGGCGCTCTTCCTTCACCTCTGCTCTGATTTAAATCTGCACCATTTGTTTTGTCTCTCTCTCATTTCATTAAATGCCTGACAACATTTTCTGAATTTTTAAATACAAACACAAATATGAATGTGCTAAAAGAACAGCATTTTTTGCATGAAGGAAAAACCCAGAAATGTCCATTTTAAAATCTAATCAATCTTTATTGATATATAAACAATATTGCACAAAGTGCCATATAATACAAAAACAACAACAACAAGGAAGCTTGTGACCCTTTACATCTTACCCCCTCTAAACCCATAAAACATGAAGTAAACTTTGAAGATTTGGTTGAAAAGCAAATAAAGTAGATGGGTGACCCAGCTTGTGTCTAATTGCCATGAATGGACCTAATGTTGACTTGGTCTTATTTTTTTTCTTCTTTCTCTCTATTGTTCTATTATCCTCTTTGCATTGACAACCACATATGAATAAGTCAAGTACAAGCTATTCTCAAAGCAAATGGCCAGTACATGCTTAAAGAAGCACACACTCACATATTCAGTCTTATCCAGTTCTTAACCCCTTGATACTGTTTCTGCTCAAAAAGCACTCCAAAATACCTTCCGTATTCATACCAGTATTTTTTTTTCATAAAATAATGTCAGGTGTCATTTGTCTTGCTAATTTTCTCTTTCTTCTTTTTCTTGTACGTTTTTCCTAAAAGAAAGAGTTCAGGTTGCTCAGCAGAGCCCCATTTGAATCGATGTTTCTCTTTTTTTTGTAACAGCATGCACTTGATTGCGGTAAGCATGCTAATTCAGCATATTCCAGAACAAATGTGCATGAAAATCTTTCTGAAGCACAGATGAATAATTGGGTTTGAAAGTGATTGCACATCATTTCCCATCAGTGTTACATATCAAGAGAAAAAAAAATCAAATTCAAGTTTTAAAGTCTAATAGAAACACAGTCAAATGCTTCTCTTCCTTTGGGATAAAACTCAAAGTTTTAAAAGAACAATTATTAAAGGTTAAAAGTTAACACCTGTTGATAACAGGTCTATATATTACAGCAAGATGTCTGCTTCAGCTGTATGTTACGTCCTCGGTCTCCTCTATCTTGATGAGAAAGGGTCCAGACCTTGGTGACTGAACAGGGCTGACTGCTGGAAAAAGATCACAAAAGTCAAGGAAAAATGACTAAGCTTTGCATAAAAGTTCACAGAGTCACATGTGAAATACTCACCTTTGGTAACCCCTGCTTTGACGTTATTTTTGACGTTGAGAAAAGATGGATTCTGAATTCTGGCAAAAAGAAAGAGACGTACTGTGTGAACCCCGCTAAAACGGTACAGAAATTTACCCTAGGCAGACTGCAGTAAACAACTCTTTGATCGTCTAACTGCAACTCTGTGAGGTTCAAAAAAACATAAACACCAACATGCTACAGCAAATGTTTTATCTTCTTGTAAATAAAACCTGTCAACTGTTTAAGTCCCACTTCGACCATCTTTTGATCTGTTGTAAAAGCATTCTCACTTTTTTTTAATATGCTGAGTCCACAGCTGCCAGGTGCTGTGAAGTAAGCTTGGATCAATTCAGATTGTTTCTTTAATTTTATCAGCCCAGCCCTACAATCAAGAGCACCAGGCTTCAGAGATGACATCCTTCAGTGATGACATCATTCGAGAGTAGATTAATCGAATGATGCAATGTCATCTTGCATCCATGTATGGTGTAAAATGACATCATCATGGTAAATGTAAGGATGTCATTTTGCATCACAGCCTGATTAGATTTAGCCATCAAATAGAGCCCAGCATTCTGTTTGCTATTACTTGTCCTCAAGAAAATCCAGAGAAATCATATCAAGAATTACCTTGTTTTACACATTGTGTCTAACAACTCAATCGCAAAATTCTAGGAAACCAAGAACAATGGTGAAACCGGAAAAAACCCTTGGAGGAAATTGGTCCGACATTGTTGAAAGTAACAGTGACGAAGAATTGGATGATAGTTTTTACAAAACCATCCTCTTCCCAGAGAAAAGTTCCACAGAGGAGACTCGTCCGGACTCTCTCACACCCCCAGAAAACCCACCCCAAACCTCTGACACTGACCTGGAGATCAACCTCCACAAGCTGATGTCCCCCGACAAAAAGATATGGAAGAGACCAGTCTGGACTTTCTCACCCCCTCAGAAAACCCCTTTCAAATCTCTGAGGTTGACAATCCAAGTCAGTCTGATTCAGAAAACTCTGAAGAAGACTTACCATCTGTGGAATCCCAAGATAAACCTGATCAAAACAATCTTGGAAGGTTGATGTCTCAGCGCGAAGACCTAAAAGAAGAATTGGAACATTTGGAAAAGGAAATCGCAGAAGAACTGGCCCTCATACAGGAATATGAGCAGGTGGCAGATCAGGCTCGAGAAGACTGGCGGAAAGTAGAAACAAATATTGAGCTGGAGCGGAACATGCGACAGGAGAGTAGGAAAGAAATGCGAGACCTTGAAGAGAAGATCAAACATTTGGAAGAATTCCTCCAGGGCGATATGCAACCAAGCTACTCAGAGGAAGAGAAGGCAGCTTTTGAAGAGATAGAGATGGTGTCAAAACAACTGCTTGAAATGAACAATCAAAATGTAGAATTGGAAAATCAAATTGGAAAACAAAAGCAGAAAAGAGAAAATCTGGAGTTTCAGTTGGCAGAGATGATCTTTCTGTCCAACTGTGCACCTAAAAAAGTCAACAATCAAGCAGAATCAACTGTGTGTGCACCTCAACAAAATGCATCAACACAGACAGAATCTGAAACCGTCTCCTCATCAAACAAAGGAAAGAAATCCTTTTCTGTAGCTCCACAAATGAGTCTTTTTACAGTTGGAGCTGCACCTGCAAAAGTTAACCAGAGGGGAACAAAAATAGGACCATTCACCGAAAACATTAACCCCAACACCAAGGCTAACAAGCCAAAATAAGACTTGGAACAAAAACATCTGTCCTGTGAGGCAAATGACGAGTCAAAACCGAGTCAAACAACATTTCATTTCATTTTTTGTATTTTTTAATTTTCGTTTGTTTGTAAAATTTTGTGAATTAGTATAAAAAATTAGTAGGAATAATTAGTTGGAAAAAATGAGTGTAAAAAGTAGGAAAATGTGTGTATGTGCATGTGTATTTCTGTATAGATGTATGTTTATGTGTATGTATACATATATAGGGTTGGGAGGTAGACATTGGTGAATTAGTGTAAAAAAGTATTAGTAGGAAACATTTTGTAGTAAAACTTAGTTGGAAAAAATGAAAGGAAATAAAAGGAAAATTTGGTGAATCTATATAAAAATTATTTGTTGAAAAAATGTAAAAAAGGTGTGTTGGGTTTTTCTTTTAATTTCTGTATATGTGTATGTTCATATGTATGTATATTTATGTATTTGTGTATTAATATATAAGTGCATGTGTATTTGTGTCTTTGTGTGTGTGTGTCCGTGTGTGCGTGCGTGTCTGTGTTCGTGTCTGTGTGTGGGTATTAGTGTGTGTGCGTGTGTGTGTGTGTGTGTGTAATGCAACCACAAGAGGTCACACTCCAGTGACCTCTTGTGCCGGTCCCAAGTCCGGATAAATGCAGAGGGGTTGTGTGAGAATAGAAAAATTTGAATACGTGAACCATAAAAAGACCCCTGCGACAGACTGTCGACCAGTCCAGGGGTGTCCCCTACCTTTGCCCATTAGTAGCCGGGTTAGGCTCCGGCAAGGGATAAAGTGGTTTGGAAAATGAATGAATGAATCATAAAAAGAAATGAGTTAAATACACATCTATCTATACATATATTTATCAGAACCACCTTTCTGAGTCGGAGCCATCAAGATTCTCATACATCCCCGGATATGCATAGTTGGTGTCCTGCTCTAGACCCAAGTACCTGGTAGGCAGGACCCTCCCCAAGGTCCCTGGAATTTCTTCAGGCCTGCAAACATGCCTCTTACTGAGGAAACAGAGACTGAGGATTGTCCATCACCCATGCTGAAGTCTTCAAGGGACTCAAAGAATTCCACTGTGGCAATGCACTGGGATTGGATGGAGCCAGTCTCAGTCTCTTGCGACAGGCTGGACTCACTACCATTCTGAAGTTGCTCATGGTGAGAGGGGGCGGGCTGTGTGTGGGCTTATCCGTGAGCCCCCAGCGCAGCCTCCAAGTGTTGGAGGTCACCGTGGTAGATGAGAAGATCAGAAATGTACAAAGTACAGGAGGCACCAGAGCTCCTTGAGAAAACCCAGCTAGATATAGTTGGGCTCACCTCCACGCATAACATGGGCTCTGAAACTCAGAATCTACCATGAGACTGTCCTGTTCCTTCACATTTACTGTGGTTACAGAAAGTATTCAGACCCCCTTTAATTTGTCACTCTTTGTTATACTGCAGCCATTTGCTAAAATCATTGAAATTTTTGTTTTTCCTCGTCAAAGTACACACAGCATCTCATATTGACAAAAACACAGAATTTGTAACATTTTTGCACATTTATTCAAAAGAAAAAGTGAAATATCACATGGTCCCAAGTATTCTGACCCTTTGCTTTGACACTCATATATTTAACTCAGGTACTGTCCATTTCTTCTGACAATCCTTGAGAAGGTTCTACACCTTCATTTGAGTCCAGTTGTGTTTGATTTTACTGATTGGACTTGATTAGGAAAGCCATACACCTGTCTGTATAAGCCCTTCCAGCTCACAGTGCATGTCATAGCAAATGAGAATTATGAGGTCAAAGAAACTGCCTGAAGAGCTCAGAGACAGAATTGGCACAGATCTGGCCAAGGTTAAAAAAAATATCTGCTGCGCTTAAGGTTCCTAAGAGCATAATGGCCTCCATAATCCTTAAATAGAAGATGTTCGGGACGACCAGAACCTTTCCTAGAGCTGGCCATCAGACCAAACTGAGCTATCGGGGGAAGGAGATCCTGGGTGAGAGGTAAAGAAGAACCCAAAGATCACTGTGGCTGAGCTCCAGATTGCAGTCGGGAGAAAGTTGTAGAACAGGGGTCGGCAACCCGCGGCAACCTCCGGCTCCGGAGCAGTATGCAGCTCTTTCATCCTTATGTTGTGGCTAAAAATATCCTACATATAACAACATCAAAAACAAAAACAAAACTATATAAAAAAAAAAAAAAAACTAAGAAAAACTCAATTTTAATAGATGTAAAGAAAAAATCATGTGTTGTGTTGTTTTGTGTTGTGGTGTGTTGTTGTGTGTTTGTTGTGTCTGTTTGTTTGGGTGTGTGCATGGGGGTGGGGTGTTTATCAGACAGCCAGCTGTTATCAGCAGATTGATTGGACACGGGAGAACGTCACACACAGATTGGATTAGGAACTTGATGTGCTGGGGTTCACATCTCTAGAGTTCCAACCATGTGATTCTGCGTTGTTCGGCGTGCTCCCATCTTGTCCAGGCACCTTGTTGGTACAGTGCCACCATTTTGATCCGGCGCTCTTCCTTCACCTCTGCTCTGATTTAAATCTGCACCATTTGTCTTGTCTCTCTCTCATTTCATTAAATGCCTGAACATTTTCTGAATTTTTAAATACAAACACAAATATGAATGTGCTAAAAGAACGGCATTTTTTGCATGAAGGAAAAACCCAGAAATGTCCATTTTAAAATCTAATCAATCTTTATTGATATATAAACAATATTGCACAAAGTGCCATATAATACAAAAAACAACAACAAGGAAGCTTGTGACCCTTTACATCTTACCCCCTCTAAACCCATAAAACATGAAGTAAACTTTGAAGATTTGGTTGAAAAGCAAATAAAGTAGATGGGTGACCCAGCTTGTGTCTAATTGCCATGAATGGACCTAATGTTGACTTGGTCTTATTTTTTTTCTTCTTTCTCTCTATTGTTCTATTATCCTCTTTGCATTGACAACCACATATGAATAAGTCAAGTACAAGCTATTCTCAAAGCAAATGGCCAGTACATGCTTAAAGAAGCACACACTCACATATTCAGTCTTATCCAGTTCTTAACCCCTTGATACTGTTTCTGCTCAAAAAGCACTCCAAAATACCTTCCGTATTCATACCAGTATTTTTTTTCATAAAATAATGTCAGGTGTCATTTGTCTTGCTAATTTTCTCTTTCTTCTTTTTCTTGTACGTTTTTCCTAAAAGAAAGAGTTCAGGTTGCTAAGCAGAGCCCCATTTGAATCGATGTTTCTCTTTTTTTTGTAACAGCATGCACTTGATTGCGGTAAGCATGCTAATTCAGCATATTCCAGAACAAATGTGCATGAAAATCTTTCTGAAGCACAGATGAATAATTGGGTTTGAAAGTGATTGCACATCATTTCCCATCAGTGTTACATATCAAGAGAAAAAAAAATCAAATTCAAGTTTTAAAGTCTAATAGAAACACAGTCAAATGCTTCTCTTCCTTTGGGATAAAACTCAAAGTTTTAAAAGAACAATTATTAAAGGTTTAAAAGTTAACACCTGTTGATAACAGGTCTATATATTACAGCAAGATGTCTGCTTCAGCTGTATGTTACGTCCTCGGTCTCCTCTATCTTGATGAGAAAGGGTCCAGACCTTGGTGACTGAACAGGGCTGACTGCTGGAAAAAGATCACAAAAGTCAAGGAAAAATGACTAAGCTTTGCATAAAAGTTCACAGAGTCACATGTGAAATACTCACCTTTGGTAACCCCTGCTTTGACGTTATTTTTGACGTTGAGAAAAGATGGATTCTGAATTCTGGCAAAAAGAAAGAGACGTACTGTGTGAACCCCGCTAAAACGGTACAGAAATTTACCCTAGGCAGACTGCAGTAAACAACTCTTTGATCGTCTAACTGCAACTCTGTGAGGTTCAAAAAAACATAAACACCAACATGCTACAGCAAATGTTTTATCTTCTTGTAAATAAAACCTGTCAACTGTTTAAGTCCCACTTCGACCATCTTTTGATCTGTTGTAAAAGCATTCTCACTTTTTTTTTATATGCTGAGTCCACAGCTGCCAGGTGCTGTGAAGTAAGCTTGGATCAATTCAGATTGTTTCTTTAATTTTATCAGCCCAGCCCTACAATCAAGAGCACCGGGCTTCAGAGATGACATCCTTCAGTGATGACATCATTCGAGAGTAGATTAATCGAATGATGCAATGTCATCTTGCATCCATGTATGGTGTAAAATGACATCATCATGGTAAATGTAAGGATGTCATTTTGCATCACAGCCTGATTAGATTTAGCCATCAAATAGAGCCCAGCATTCTGTTTGCTATTACTTGTCCTCAAGAAAATCCAGAGAAATCATATCAAGAATTACCTTGTTTTACACATTGTGTCTAACAACTCAATCGCAAAATTCTAGGAAACCAAGAACAATGGTGAAACCGGAAAAAACCCTTGGAGGAAATTGGTCCGACATTGTTGAAAGTAACAGTGACGAAGAATTGGATGATAGTTTTTACAAAACCATCCTCTTCCCAGAGAAAAGTTCCACAGAGGAGACTCGTCCGGACTCTCTCACACCCCCAGAAAACCCACCCCAAACCTCTGACACTGACCTGGAGATCAACCTCCACAAGCTGATGTCCCCCGACAAAAAAGAAATGGAAGAGACCAGTCTGGACTTTCTCACCCCCCTCAGAAAACCCCTTTCAAATCTCTGAGGTTGACAATCCAAGTCAGTCTGATTCAGAAAACTCTGAAGAAGACTTACCATCTGTGGAATCCCAAGATAAACCTGATCAAAACAATCTTGGAAGGTTGATGTCTCAGCGCGAAGACCTAAAAGAAGAATTGGAACATTTGGAAAAGGAAATCGCAGAAGAACTGGCCCTCATACAGGAATATGAGCAGGTGGCAGATCAGGCTCGAGAAGACTGGTGGAAAGTAGAAACAAATATTGAGCTGGAGCGGAACATGCGACAGGAGAGTAGGAAAGAAATGCGAGACCTTGAAGAGAAGATCAAACATTTGGAAGAATTCCTCCAGGGCGATATGCAACCAAGCTACTCAGAGGAAGAGAAGGCAGCTTTTGAAGAGATAGAGATGGTGTCAAAACAACTGCTTGAAATGAACAATCAAAATGTAGAATTGGAAAATCAAATTGGAAAACAAAAGCAGAAAAGAGAAAATCTGGAGTTTCAGTTGGCAGAGATGATCTTTCTGTCCAACTGTGCACCTAAAAAAGTCAACAATCAAGCAGAATCAACTGTGTGTGCACCTCAACAAAATGCATCAACACAGACAGAATCTGAAACCGTCTCCTCATCAAACAAAGGAAAGAAATCCTTTTCTGTAGCTCCACAAATGAGTCTTTTTACAGTTGGAGCTGCACCTGCAAAGTTAACCAGAGGGGAACAAAAAATAGGACCATTCACCGAAAACATTAACCCCAACACCAAAGGCTAACAAGCCAAAATAAGACTTGGAACAAAAACATCTGTCCTGTGAGGCAAATGACGAGTCAAAACCGAGTCAAACAACATTTCATTTCATTTTTTGTATTTTTTAATTTTCGTTTGTTTGTAAAATTTTTGTGAATTAGTATAAAAAATTAGTAGGAATAATTAGTTGGAAAAAATGAGTGTAAAAAGTAGGAAAATGTGTGTATGTGCATGTGTATTTCTGTATAGATGTATGTTTATGTGTATGTATACATATATAGGGTTGGGAGGTAGACATTGGTGAATTAGTGTAAAAAAGTATTAGTAGGAAACATTTTGTAGTAAAACTTAGTTGGAAAAAATGAAAGGAAATAAAAGGAAAATTTGGTGAATCTATATAAAAATTATTTGTTGAAAAAATGTAAAAAAGGTGTGTTGGGTTTTTCTTTTAATTTCTGTATATGTGTATGTTCATATGTATGTATATTTATGTATTTGTGTATTAATATATAAGTGCATGTGTATTTGTGTCTTTGTGTGTGTGTGTCCGTGTGTGCGTGCGTGTCTGTGTTCGTGTCTGTGTGTGGGTATTAGTGTGTGTGCGTGTGTGTGTGTGTGTGTGTAATGCAACCACAAGAGGTCACACTCCAGTGACCTCTTGTGCCGGTCCCAAGTCCGGATAAATGCAGAGGGGTTGTGTGAGAATAGAAAAATTTGAATACGTGAACCATAAAAAGACCCCTGCGACAGACTGGCGACCAGTCCAGGGGTGTCCCCTACCTTTGCCCATTAGTAGCCGGGTTAGGCTCCGGCAAGGGATAAAGTGGTTTGGAAAATGAATGAATGAATCATAAAAAGAAATGAGTTAAATACACATCTATCTATACATATATCAGAACCACCTTTCTGAGTCGGAGCCATCAAGATTCTCATACATCCCCGGATATGCATAGTTGGTGTCCTGCTCTAGACCCAAGTACCTGGTAGGCAGGACCCTCCCCAAGGTCCCTGGAATTTCTTCAGGCCTGCAAACATGCCTCTTACTGAGGAAACAGAGACTGAGGATTGTCCATCACCCATGCTGAAGTCTTCAAGGGACTCAAAGAATTCCACTGTGGCAATGCACTGGGATTGGATGGAGCCAGTCTCAGTCTCTTGCGACAGGCTGGACTCACTACCATTCTGAAGTTGCTCATGGTGAGAGGGGGCGGGCTGTGTGTGGGCTTATCCGTGAGCCCCCAGCGCAGCCTTCAAGTGTTGGAGGTCACCGTGGTAGATGAGAAGATCAGAAATGTACAAAGTACAGGAGGCACCAGAGCTCCTTGAGAAAACCCAGCTAGATATAGTTGGGCTCACCTCCACGCATAACATGGGCTCTGAAACTCAGAATCTACCATGAGACTGTCCTGTTCCTTCACATTTACTGTGGTTACAGAAAGTATTCAGACCCCCTTTAATTTGTCACTCTTTGTTATACTGCAGCCATTTGCTAAAATCATTGAAATTTTTGTTTTTCCTCGTCAAAGTACACACAGCATCTCATATTGACAAAAACACAGAATTTGTAACATTTTTGCACATTTATTCAAAAGAAAAAGTGAAATATCACATGGTCCCAAGTATTCTGACCCTTTGCTTTGACACTCATATATTTAACTCAGGTACTGTCCATTTCTTCTGACAATCCTTGAGAAGGTTCTACACCTTCATTTGAGTCCAGTTGTGTTTGATTTTACTGATTGGACTTGATTAGGAAAGCCATACACCTGTCTGTATAAGCCCTTCCAGCTCACAGTGCATGTCATAGCAAATGAGAATTATGAGGTCAAAGAAACTGCCTGAAGAGCTCAGAGACAGAATTGGCACAGATCTGGCCAAGGTTAAAAAAAATATCTGCTGCGCTTAAGGTTCCTAAGAGCATAATGGCCTCCATAATCCTTAAATAGAAGATGTTCGGGACGACCAGAACCTTTCCTAGAGCTGGCCATCAGACCAAACTGAGCTATCGGGGGAAGGAGATCCTGGGTGAGAGGTAAAGAAGAACCCAAAGATCACTGTGGCTGAGCTCCAGATTGCAGTCGGGAGAAAGTTGTAGAACAGGGGTCGGCAACCCGCGGCAACCTCCGGCTCCGGAGCAGTATGCAGCTCTTTCATCCTTATGTTGTGGCTAAAAATATCCTACATATAACAACATCAAAAACAAAAACAAAACTATATAAAAAAAAAAAAAAACTAAGAAAAACTCAATTTTAATAGATGTAAAGAAAAAATCATGTGTTGTGTTGTTTTGTGTTGTGGTGTGTTGTTGTGTGTTTGTTGTGTCTGTTTGTTTGGGTGTGTGCATGGGGGTGGGGTGTTTATCAGACAGCCAGCTGTTATCAGCAGATTGATTGGACACGGGAGAACGTCACACACAGATTGGATTAGGAACTTGATGTGCTGGGGTTCACATCTCTAGAGTTCCAACCATGTGATTCTGCGTTGTTCGGCGTGCTCCCATCTTGTCCAGGCACCTTGTTGGTACAGTGCCACCATTTTGATCCGGCGCTCTTCCTTCACCTCTGCTCTGATTTAAATCTGCACCATTTGTCTTGTCTCTCTCTCATTTCATTAAATGCCTGACAACATTTTCTGAATTTTTAAATACAAACACAAATATGAATGTGCTAAAAGAACTGCATTTTTGCATGAAGGAAAAACCCAGAAATGTCCATTTTAAAATCTAATCAATCTTTATTGATATATAAACAATATTGCACAAAGTGCCATATAATACAAAAACAACAACAACAAGGAAGCTTGTGACCCTTTACATCTTACCCCCTCTAAACCCATAAACATGAAGTAAACTTTGAAGATTTGGTTTGAAAAGCAAATAAAGTAGATGGGTGACCCAGCTTGTGTCTAATTGCCATGAATGGACCTAATGTTGACTTGGTCTTATTTTTTTTCTTCTTTCTCTCTATTGTTCTATTATCCTCTTTGCATTGACAACCACATATGAATAAGTCAAGTACAAGCTATTCTCAAAGCAAATGGCCAGTACATGCTTAAAGAAGCACACACTCACATATTCAGTCTTATCCAGTTCTTAACCCCTTGATACTGTTTCTGCTCAAAAAGCACTCCAAAATACCTTCCGTATTCATACCAGTATTTTTTTTTCATAAAATAATGTCAGGTGTCATTTGTCTTGCTAATTTTCTCTTTCTTCTTTTTCTTGTACGTTTTTCCTAAAAGAAAGAGTTCAGGTTGCTCAGCAGAGCCCCATTTGAATCGATGTTTCTCTTTTTTTTGTAACAGCATGCACTTGATTGCGGTAAGCATGCTAATTCAGCATATTCCAGAACAAATGTGCATGAAAATCTTTCTGAAGCACAGATGAATAATTGGGTTTGAAAGTGATTGCACATCATTTCCCATCAGTGTTACATATCAAGAGAAAAAAAAATCAAATTCAAGTTTTAAAGTCTAATAGAAACACAGTCAAATGCTTCTCTTCCTTTGGGATAAAACTCAAAGTTTTAAAAGAACAATTATTAAAGGTTAAAAGTTAACACCTGTTGATAACAGGTCTATATATTACAGCAAGATGTCTGCTTCAGCTGTATGTTACGTCCTCGGTCTCCTCTATCTTGATGAGAAAGGGTCCAGACCTTGGTGACTGAACAGGGCTGACTGCTGGAAAAAGATCACAAAAGTCAAGGAAAAATGACTAAGCTTTGCAGAAAAGTTCACAGAGTCACATGTGAAATACTCACCTTTGGTAACCCCTGCTTTGACGTTATTTTTGACGTTGAGAAAAGATGGATTCTGAATTCTGGCAAAAAGAAAGAGACGTACTGTGTGAACCCTGCTAAAACGGTACAGAAATTTACCCTAGGCAGACTGCAGTAAACAACTCTTTGATCGTCTAACTGCAACTCTGTGAGGTTCAAAAAAACATAAACACCAACATGCTACAGCAAATGTTTTATCTTCTTGTAAATAAAACCTGTCAACTGTTTAAGTCCCACTTCGACCATCTTTTGATCTGTTGTAAAAGCATTCTCACTTTTTTTTTATATGCTGAGTCCACAGCTGCCAGGTGCTGTGAAGTAAGCTTGGATCAATTCAGATTGTTTCTTTAATTTTATCAGCCCAGCCCTACAATCAAGAGCACCGGGCTTCAGAGATGACATCCTTCAGTGATGACATCATTCGAGAGTAGATTAATCGAATGATGCAATGTCATCTTGCATCCATGTATGGTGTAAAATGACATCATCATGGTAAATGTAAGGATGTCATTTTGCATCACAGCCTGATTAGATTTAGCCATCAAATAGAGCCCAGCATTCTGTTTGCTATTACTTGTCCTCAAGAAAATCCAGAGAAATCATATCAAGAATTACCTTGTTTTACACATTGTGTCTAACAACTCAATCGCAAAATTCTAGGAAACCAAGAACAATGGTGAAACCGGAAAAAAACCCTTGGAGGAAATTGGTCCGACATTGTTGAAAGTAACAGTGACGAAGAATTGGATGATAGTTTTTACAAAACCATCCTCTTCCCAGAGAAAAGTTCCACAGAGGAGACTCGTCCGGACTCTCTCACACCCCCAGAAAACCCACCCCAAACCTCTGACACTGACCTGGAGATCAACCTCCACAAGCTGATGTCCCCCGACAAAAAAGATATGGAAGAGACCAGTCTGGACTTTCTCACCCCCTCAGAAAACCCCTTTCAAATCTCTGAGGTTGACAATCCAAGTCAGTCTGATTCAGAAAACTCTGAAGAAGACTTACCATCTGTGGAATCCCAAGATAAACCTGATCAAAACAATCTTGGAAGGTTGATGTCTCAGCGCGAAGACCTAAAAGAAGAATTGGAACATTTGGAAAAGGAAATCGCAGAAGAACTGGCCCTCATACAGGAATATGAGCAGGTGGCAGATCAGGCTCGAGAAGACTGGCGGAAAGTAGAAACAAATATTGAGCTGGAGCGGAACATGCGACAGGAGAGTAGGAAAGAAATGCGAGACCTTGAAGAGAAGATCAAACATTTGGAAGAATTCCTCCAGGGCGATATGCAACCAAGCTACTCAGAGGAAGAGAAGGCAGCTTTTGAAGAGATAGAGATGGTTGTCAAAACAACTGCTTGAAATGAACAATCAAAATGTAGAATTGGAAAATCAAATTGGAAAACAAAAGCAGAAAAGAGAAAATCTGGAGTTTCAGTTGGCAGAGATGATCTTTCTGTCCAACTGTGCACCTAAAAAAGTCAACAATCAAGCAGAATCAACTGTGTGTGCACCTCAACAAAATGCATCAACACAGACAGAATCTGAAACCGTCTCCTCATCAAACAAAGGAAAGAAATCCTTTTCTGTAGCTCCACAAATGAGTCTTTTTACAGTTGGAGCTGCACCTGCAAAAGTTAACCAGAGGGGAACAAAAATAGGACCATTCACCGAAAACATTAACCCCAACACCAAAGGCTAACAAGCCAAAATAAGGACTTGGAACAAAAACATCTGTCCTGTGAGGCAAATGACGAGTCAAAACCGAGTCAAACAACATTTCATTTCATTTTTTTGTATTTTTTAATTTTCGTTTGTTTGTAAAATTTTTGTGAATTAGTATAAAAAATTAGTAGGAATAATTAGTTGGAAAAAATGAGTGTAAAAAGTAGGAAAATGTGTGTATGTGCATGTGTATTTCTGTATAGATGTATGTTTATGTGTATGTATACATATATAGGGTTGGGAGGTAGACATTGGTGAATTAGTGTAAAAAAGTATTAGTAGGAAACATTTTGTAGTAAAACTTAGTTGGAAAAAATGAAAGGAAATAAAAGGAAAAATTTGGTGAATCTATATAAAAATTATTTGTTGAAAAAATGTAAAAAGGTGTGTTGGGTTTTTTCTTTTAATTTCTGTATATGTGTATGTTCATATGTATGTATATTTATGTATTTGTGTATTAATATATAAGTGCATGTGTATTTGTGTCTTTGTGTGTGTGTGTCCGTGTGTGCGTGCGTGTCTGTGTTCGTGTCTGTGTGTGGGTATTTGTGTGTGTGCGTGTGTGTGTGTGTGTGTGTGTGTGTGTAATGCAACCACAAGAGGTCACACTCCAGTGACCTCTTGTGCCGGTCCCAAGTCCGGATAAATGCAGAGGGGTTGTGTGAGAATAGAAAAATTTGAATACGTGAACCATAAAAAGACCCCTGCGACAGACTGGCGACCAGTCCAGGGGTGTCCCCTACCTTTGCCCATTAGTAGCCGGGTTAGGCTCCGGCAAGGGATAAAGTGGTTTGGAAAATGAATGAATGAATCATAAAAAGAAATGAGTTAAATACACATCTATCTATACATATATTTATCAGAACCACCTTTCTGAGTCGGAGCCATCAAGATTCTCATACATCCCCGGATATGCATAGTTGGTGTCCTGCTCTAGACCCAAGTACCTGGTAGGCAGGACCCTCCCCAAGGTCCCTGGAATTTCTTCAGGCCTGCAAACATGCCTCTTACTGAGGAAACAGAGACTGAGGATTGTCCATCACCCATGCTGAAGTCTTCAAGGGACTCAAAGAATTCCACTGTGGCAATGCACTGGGATTGGATGGAGCCAGTCTCAGTCTCTTGCGACAGGCTGGACTCACTACCATTCTGAAGTTGCTCATGGTGAGAGGGGGCGGGCTGTGTGTGGGCTTATCCGTGAGCCCCCAGCGCAGCCTCCAAGTGTTGGAGGTCACCGTGGTAGATGAGAAGATCAGAAATGTACAAAGTACAGGAGGCACCAGAGCTCCTTGAGAAAACCCAGCTAGATATAGTTGGGCTCACCTCCACGCATAACATGGGCTCTGAAACTCAGAATCTACCATGAGACTGTCCTGTTCCTTCACATTTACTGTGGTTACAGAAAGTATTCAGACCCCCTTTAATTTGTCACTCTTTGTTATACTGCAGCCATTTGCTAAAATCATTGAAATTTTTGTTTTTCCTCGTCAAAGTACACACAGCATCTCATATTGACAAAAACACAGAATTTGTAACATTTTTGCACATTTATTCAAAAGAAAAAGTGAAATATCACATGGTCCCAAGTATTCTGACCCTTTGCTTTGACACTCATATATTTAACTCAGGTACTGTCCATTTCTTCTGACAATCCTTGAGAAGGTTCTACACCTTCATTTGAGTCCAGTTGTGTTTGATTTTACTGATTGGACTTGATTAGGAAAGCCATACACCTGTCTGTATAAGCCCTTCCAGCTCACAGTGCATGTCATAGCAAATGAGAATTATGAGGTCAAAGAAACTGCCTGAAGAGCTCAGAGACAGAATTGGCACAGATCTGGCCAAGGTGCTGGGGTTCACATCTCTAGAGTTCCAACCATGTGATTCTGCGTTGTTCGGCGTGCTCCCATCTTGTCCAGGCACCTTGTTGGTACAGTGCCACCATTTTGATCCGGCGCTCTTCCTTCACCTCTGCTCTGATTTAAATCTGCACCATTTGTCTTGTCTCTCTCTCTCATTTCATTAAATGCCTGACAACATTTTCTGAATTTTTAAATACAAACACAAATATGAATGTGCTAAAAGAACAGCATTTTTTGCATGAAGGAAAAACCCAGAAATGTCCATTTTAAAATCTAATCAATCTTTATTGATATATAAACAATATTGCACAAAGTGCCATATAATACAAAAACAACAACAACAAGGAAGCTTGTGACCCTTTACATCTTACCCCCTCTAAACCCATAAAACATGAAGTAAACTTTGAAGATTTGGTTGAAAAGCAAATAAAGTAGATGGGTGACCCAGCTTGTGTCTAATTGCCATGAATGGACCTAATGTTGACTTGGTCTTATTTTTTTTCTTCTTTCTCTCTATTGTTCTATTATCCTCTTTGCATTGACAACCACATATGAATAAGTCAAGTACAAGCTATTCTCAAAGCAAATGGCCAGTACATGCTTAAAGAAGCACACACTCACATATTCAGTCTTATCCAGTTCTTAACCCCTTGATACTGTTTCTTCTCAAAAAGCACTCCAAAATACCTTCCGTATTCATACCAGTATTTTTTTTCATAAAATAATGTCAGGTGTCATTTGTCTTGCTAATTTTCTCTTTCTTCTTTTTCTTGTACGTTTTTCCTAAAAGAAAGAGTTCAGGTTGCTCAGCAGAGCCCCATTTGAATCGATGTTTCTCTTTTTTTTGTAACAGCATGCACTTGATTGCGGTAAGCATGCTAATTCAGCATATTCCAGAACAAATGTGCATGAAAATCTTTCTGAAGCACAGATGAATAATTGGGTTTGAAAGTGATTGCACATCATTTCCCATCAGTGTTACATATCAAGAGAAAAAAAAATCAAATTCAAGTTTTAAAGTCTAATAGAAACACAGTCAAATGCTTCTCTTCCTTTGGGATAAAACTCAAAGTTTTAAAAGAACAATTATTAAAGGTTAAAAGTTAACACCTGTTGATAACAGGTCTATATATTACAGCAAGATGTCTGCTTCAGCTGTATGTTACGTCCTCGGTCTCCTCTATCTTGATGAGAAAGGGTCCAGACCTTGGTGACTGAACAGGGCTGACTGCTGGAAAAAGATCACAAAAGTCAAGGAAAAATGACTAAGCTTTGCAGAAAAGTTCACAGAGTCACATGTGAAATACTCACCTTTGGTAACCCCTGCTTTGACGTTATTTTTGACGTTGAGAAAAGATGGATTCTGAATTCTGGCAAAAAGAAAGAGACGTACTGTGTGAACCCCGCTAAAACGGTACAGAAATTTACCCTAGGCAGACTGCAGTAAACAACTCTTTGATCGTCTAACTGCAACTCTGTGAGGTTCAAAAAACATAAACACCAACATGCTACAGCAAATGTTTTATCTTCTTGTAAATAAAACCTGTCAACTGTTTAAGTCCCACTTCGACCATCTTTTGATCTGTTGTAAAAGCATTCTCACTTTTTTTTTATATGCTGAGTCCACAGCTGCCAGGTGCTGTGAAGTAAGCTTGGATCAATTCAGATTGTTTCTTTAATTTTATCAGCCCAGCCCTACAATCAAGAGCACCGGGCTTCAGAGATGACATCCTTCAGTGATGACATCATTCGAGAGTAGATTAATCGAATGATGCAATGTCATCTTGCATCCATGTATGGTGTAAAATGACATCATCATGGTAAATGTAAGGATGTCATTTTGCATCACAGCCTGATTAGATTTAGCCATCAAATAGAGCCCAGCATTCTGTTTGCTATTACTTGTCCTCAAGAAAATCCAGAGAAATCATATCAAGAATTACCTTGTTTTACACATTGTGTCTAACAACTCAATCGCAAAATTCTAGGAAACCAAGAACAATGGTGAAACCGGAAAAAACCCTTGGAGGAAATTGGTCCGACATTGTTGAAAGTAACAGTGACGAAGAATTGGATGATAGTTTTTACAAAACCATCCTCTTCCCAGAGAAAAGTTCCACAGAGGAGACTCGTCCGGACTCTCTCACACCCCCAGAAAACCCACCCCAAACCTCTGACACTGACCTGGAGATCAACCTCCACAAGCTGATGTCCCCCGACAAAAAAGATATGGAAGAGACCAGTCTGGACTTTCTCACCCCCTCAGAAAACCCCTTTCAAATCTCTGAGGTTGACAATCCAAGTCAGTCTGATTCAGAAAACTCTGAAGAAGACTTACCATCTGTGGAATCCCAAGATAAACCTGATCAAAACAACCTTGGAAGGTTGATGTCTCAGCGTGAAGACCTAAAAGAAGAATTGGAACATTTGGAAAAGGAAATCGCAGAAGAACTGGCCCTCATACAGGAATATGAGCAGGTGGCAGATCAGGCTCGAGAAGACTGGCGGAAAGTAGAAACAAATATTGAGCTGGAGCGGAACATGCGACAGGAGAGTAGGAAAGAAATGCGAGACCTTGAAGAGAAGATCAAACATTTGGAAGAATTCCTCCAGGTCGATATGCAACCAAGCTACTCAGAGGAAGAGAAGGCAGCTTTTGAAGAGATAGAGATGGTGTCAAAACAACTGCTTGAAATGAACAATCAAAATGTAGAATTGGAAAATCAAATTGGAAAACAAAAGCAGAAAAGAGAAAATCTGGAGTTTCAGTTGGCAGAGATGATCTTTCTGTCCAACTGTGCACCTAAAAAAGTCAACAATCAAGCAGAATCAACTGTGTGTGCACCTCAACAAAATGCATCAACACAGACAGAATCTGAAACCGTCTCCTCATCAAACAAAGGAAAGAAATCCTTTTCTGTAGCTCCACAAATGAGTCTTTTTACAGTTGGAGCTGCACCTGCAAAAGTTAACCAGAGGGGAACAAAAAATAGGACCATTCACCGAAAACATTAACCCCAACACCAAAGGCTAACAAGCCAAAATAAGACTTGGAACAAAAACATCTGTCCTGTGAGGCAAATGACGAGTCAAAACCGAGTCAAACAACATTTCATTTCATTTTTTGTATTTTTTTAATTTTCGTTTGTTTGTAAAATTTTGTGAATTAGTATAAAAAATTAGTAGGAATAATTAGTTGGAAAAAATGAGTGTAAAAAGTAGGAAAATGTGTGTATGTGCATGTGTATTTCTGTATAGATGTATGTTTATGTGTATGTATACATATATAGGGTTGGGAGGTAGACATTGGTGAATTAGTGTAAAAAAGTATTAGTAGGAAACATTTTGTAGTAAAACTTAGTTGGAAAAAATGAAAGGAAATAAAAGGAAAATTTGGTGAATCTATATAAAAATTATTTGTTGAAAAAATGTAAAAAAGGTGTGTTGGGTTTTTCTTTTAATTTCTGTATATGTGCATGTTCATATGTATGTATATTTATGTATTTGTGTATTAATATATAAGTGCATGTGCATTTGTGTCTTTGTGTGTGTGTGTCCGTGTGTGCGTGCGTGTCTGTGTTCGTGTCTGTGTGTGGGTATTTGTGTGTGTGCGTGTGTGTGTGTGTAATGCAACCACAAGAGGTCACACTCCAGTGACCTCTTGTGCCGGTCCCAAGTCCGGATAAATGCAAAGGGGTTGTGTGAGAATAGAAAAAATTGAACACGTGAACCATAAAAAGACCCCTGCGACAGACTGGCGACCAGTCCAGGGGTGTCCCCCTACCTATGTATGTATATTTATGTATTTGTGTATTTATATATATGTGCATGTGTGTGTGTGTGTCCGTGTGTGTGTGTATTTGTGTGCGTGTGTTTGTTTGTGTATGTGCGTGTGTGTGTGTAATGCAACCACAAGAGTTCAAGACTGAGTGAACTCTTGTGCCGGTCCCAAGTCCGGGCAAATGCAGAGGGGTTGTGTGTCGATTTTTTTTTGTCTCTATCTCTCTGTCTGTTTGAATATTTATCTTTCTGTCTATCTATCTATCTATCCTTATTCATCAGTCTCTTTCTGTCGGTCTTTTTCTTTGTCTCTGTCTGTCTGTCTGTTTAAATGTTTGTCTATCTTTCTATCTATCCTTATTCATCAGTCTCTTTCTGTCGGTCTTTTTCTTTGTCTCTGTCTGTCTGTCTGTTTAAATGTTTGTCTAACTATCTATCCTTATCCATCTGTCTCTCTATTTAAATGTCTCTGTCTGTCTGTTTGAATGTTTGTCTATGTATTGATCTATCTATCTATCCTTATCCATCTGTCTTTCTGTCTGTTTAAAAGTTTATCTATCTATCTATCTTTCTGTCTATCTATATATCTATCTATCAATTTATCTATCAATCTGTCTATATTCATCAGTCTCTTTCTATCGGTCTTCTTCTTTGTCTCTGTCCGATTGTTGAAATGTTTGTCTATATTTCTCTGTTTCTATCTATCTATCTATCTATCTATCTATCTATCCTTATCCATCTGTCTCTTTATTTATTAGTCTCTGTCTGTCTGTTTGAATGTTTGTCTGTATATCTATCTAACTATCTATCTATCCTTATCCATCTGTCTTTCCGTCTCTCTTTTTATTTCTATCTATTTTGGTCTTCTTCTTTGTCTCTGTTGAAATGTTTGTCTATATTTCTCTGTTTCTATCTATCTATATCCATCTGTCTCTCTATTTATGTCTCTGTTCGTCTGTTTGAATGTTTGTCTATGTATTGATCTATCTATCTATCCTTATCCATCTGTCTTTCTGTCTGTCTGTTTGAATGTTTGTCTATCTATCTAACTATCTATCCTAATCCATCTGTCTTTCCATCTCTCTTTTTATTTATCTCTGTCTGTCTGTCTGTTTGACTATCTATCTATCTATCTATCTATATTCATCAGTCTTTTTCTGTCTGTCTTCTTCTTTGTCTATCTGTCTGTGTTGAAATGTTTGTCTATATTTGTGTTTCTATTTATCTATGTCTCTATCTCTCTATCTATCCTTATCTATCTGTCTCTGATTTTCTTTGTCTCTGTCTGTCTGTGGAAATGTTTGTCTATATTTCTGTGGTTCTATCTATCTATATCCATCTGTCTCTCCATTTATTTGTCTCTGTCTGTTTTGAATGTTTGTCTATCTATCTATCTATATTCGTCAGTCTTTTTCTGTCTGTCTTCTTCTTTGTCTATCTGTCTGTGTTGAAATGTTTGTCTATATATGTGTTTCTATGTATCTATGTCTCTATCTCTCTATCTATCCTTATCCATCTGTCTCTTCATTTATCTGTCTCTGTCTGTCTGTCTGTTTGAATGTTTGTCTATCCATCTATCTATCCATCTGTCTTTATCCATCAGTCTCTTTCTGTAAGTCTTTTTCTTTGGCTCCATCTGTCTGTCTAAGTGTTTGTCTCTCTATCTATCCATCCATCCATCCATCCATCCAACCTTATCCATCTGTCTTTCTGTCAATCTTTTTATTGTTCTCTGTCTGCCTTTTTGAATGTTTGTCTATCTATCTATCTATCCATCTATTTATCTATCCATTTATCCATCTATCTATCCTTATTCATCAGTCTCTTTCTGTCGTTCTTTTTCTTTGTCACTATCTGTCTGTCTGTTTAAATGTTGGTTTATCTATCTATCTTTATGTCTATCTATATATCTACCTATCAATTTATCTATCAATCTTTCCTTATTAATCAGTCTCTTTCTGTCTGTCTTTTTGTTTGTCTCTATCTGTTTGTTTAAATGTTTGTCTATCTATCCTTATCTATCCGTCTCTCTTTTTATTTATCTCTGTCTGTCTGTCTGTTTGTCTGTTTGACTATCTATCTATCTATCTATCCTTATCCATCTGTCTGTTTTTCTTTGTCTCTGTCTGTCTGTTTAAATGTTTATCCATCTATCCTTATCCATCTGTCTCTCTATTTATATGTCTCTGTCTGTCTGAATGTTTGTCTATCTATCTATGTATCGATCTATTTATCTATCCTTATCTATCAGTCTTTCTGTCTGTCTGTTTGAATGTTTGTCTATCCATCTATCTATCCATCCATCCATCCATCCATCTATTCAAAATATCTCTTTTTACTGTGTTTAAGTTTCTATAGGTTTATCATGTAAAATTGTATAAAGTGTACTTTGGGTCAAAAAAGAAATGTACTTGTGTCTATATGTGTGTGTCTTTGTTTGTGGGTGTGTGTGCGGGCATGTGTGTCTGCTTGTTGGTGTGTGTGTGTGTGTGTGCGTGTGCGTGTGTGTGTGTGTGTAATGCAACCACAAGAGTTCAAAATTGAGTGAACTCTTGTGCCGGTCCCAAGTCCGGGTAAATGCAGAGGGCTTGTGTGGGAGTAAAAGCAAAAAGAACATGTAAATCACAGAGGTAAAATATGCATATATATTTAATACATTGTATCTTTCTATCTACCTTTCTCTGTCTCTCATTCTTTATTTGTCTCTGTCTAAATGTTTGTCTTTCTATCTATCTATCTTTGTGTCCTTATCCATCTGTCTCTCTTTTTATTTGTCTCTGTCTGTCTGTTTGAATGTTTGTCTGTTTGTCTATCTATGTATCTTTCTATCTATCCTTATCCATCTGTCTCATTCTGTCTCTCTTTTTCTGTGTCTGTCTGTTTAAATGTTTGTCTATCTATCTATCCATCCAAAATATCTCATTTTACTTTAAGTTCTTTTAAGTTTAAAACATACAGTTTCACATGTCTGTGACGAAGCAGTGTCACAGGTTTGCAGGACAGCACCTGAACACCAGTCTCAGTTTTTGTTTACTTTTTTTTCCCCCTGTCATCTACTAGTCCTTTAGTTTATAGTTTGCACCAGACACATGCACAGATACAGGCAAACAAATCATTCACAAAATCGTAGCCCAAATTCTGTTTATTTCTAAGGGTGCACACTTAGTTTTAAATAGAGTTCTACTTACCATCTAGGTCACAACATTCAAACCAAAGCCAGAGCATTTGTACACATCATCATATACATAGGAAACAGGAAGTGACCACATAAGTCTGAGTTAAAGGGTTTATTTTTTTCTTTCTTCTGTCTTTTTGATTTAGTTTCATACTCTGTCCTGTATTTCACAGGTTTAAGAAATCTTTAATTATTTCTACTTTTTGGATTATGTATTATTTATTTCACATGCTTAAAGGCAGGGATTTGTTTCAGCAAATGTTTGGTTAATTGGCCTGTGGAGGGGCTAAGCCTTTATAAGAAGGGAATATCTGGCAGTATGGGAAGAGCATAGTCTTGGTTGCAGTGGTGGCATCAAACTCTCTCTAGTGTATTGTGGCATTGATGGTTTTTGGGGAAAATGAAATCCTATGGTTTCCACCTTTAAACGTCTGCTGGCTTGGTCATCTTGTGTTTTTCTGAGTGTGCATTTGACACTGTAAAGAACCCTATCACAATGTCAAACTGTATAAAGTGTACTTTAGGTCGACAAAGAAGGCCCACTCGATAAAACAAAAAACAACAGCTAAATTGTTAAAACAATGAACGATAATATATGTATATATATACACACACATACACATACAAACAAATAGCTGACATAAAAACACCAGATAAAAACAAAGGTAAGATATTTGGTCATGTTGTTTTTCCTATACAGGTTTATTATGAAATAAATTCCGTTTAGATTGTGAAGTGGGATCATCTTGATTTGAACCAGTGCAGCTTCGATTCATTTTAGTTTGAATATTCATCCCCAGCTTACATTTCTGTTCCGCTGACTCATTCTCTCAGTGATTCAATATTTTTCACGCTTTAGACTGGTATCATATGAAAACAATGTTTTTACTGATCAGTAGAACAACCCAAAAAGTAGAAATTGCATATTACCTTGTACTGACCCCTCCCACTGTAGATATTTAGTGGCCAAGGAGAAATGTGGTTTAGCAAGATTCACTTTGATGTTCTTTTCTTCCTTCATCATTTGTGTAGTTTTTTGTGTTGCAGTGAACCAACTCTGGTAGATAAAAAAGTAGACAGCAGACAAAGGCTATATCCGAATTCATTCACTACTCACTATATAGTGCACTATATAGTGCGTTCGCCATTTTCTAGTGTTGTCCGAATCCAGACTAAAAAAATTGAGTGCTCTAGAAATGTCCCAGAATCCTCTGCAAAAAACAATTGTGCATCGATGGTCACTACATTGGAAAAGATAGACCACAATGCATTGCGTTTGAATGCCTTTCAAGATGGCAGAAGCAATTTGCTCAAGGAAGACATAAAAGTAAGTATTTAAGTATTTGTAGTAGAATATTAGATATTAGATAATTATTTTACCGACGATGTATATTCTTCTAGAGCTTACAAGTTTAGCTAACGCTATCGTTCTGCTAATGCTAACGCTATTGTTTTGCTAATGCTAATGCTATTGTTTTACGTTGAAGGCGGAAATTTTCATCGTAGATAATAAAATGAGTGATTTCTACCCGTAGTCATGAGTTGATAAAACATTTTTAAAATGTGGTTACACATGTAGGGACAGACGACGTCTGACGTACAGAATTTGATCTGTCTGCAGATGGCAAAACAAACGCTGCGCCTCAGCCGCCGGGTAGGAGTACTTTCACAGCTGAGATGTTTATTAACTCATCATTAAACTGTTAATCATTGTCATTGTGGTAAAGGTTTTTGTTTTTACTTTCTTTTTAGAGCAGTGATACAGGTGACCCACCTCATTAGTTCAGCCAGAGCAGTCAAGAACTGAGTGGTAGAATTGAAAGAAAACATAAAAGGTTTGTGAAATGAAGGCTTCGACAGTTCCTTGTAGTTTTAAGTATTTCTTTGTTCACAAGTATCTGTTTTGATATTTAAAGGAACTCATAAGGCTTCCCACTGGCAGTGGCACTGAAGCAGGGGAACCATCAGCAGCTTTGTGGAAGTGGTTCTCCTTAATGAATGAGGCAATTGGCAGCAGAGCATCAGTGAGGCCTCATCCTGGGAGGAGAGCCCCTCCACATCTTCTGCACCATCCCCTGCCTCAGTGCCACAAGAACAGGGGCAGACAGGGAAGAGGAGACAGAAGAGGCTTCTTCAACCAAGAAGCCATGGCGTGGCGGCCGATTCAGTCTGAGGCAGAGAGGAGGAAAGGGCAAGAATGAAGGAAGAGCTGTCAGGGTTGGCGTGTGGACACAAACGCAGACGGCACTCAAAATGGAATAGTTATTCATTTAATTTCTCGAATGAGTAGGAATACATCCAAGAAGGAACCAGAACCACCCGACAACCCGTGCAAGGGAGACGAGGGTATATAACAGGGAGAGAGGATTAGGTAACAACACACAGGTGTGCCAGGAGGGAGGGAACACACAAGGAGGGAAGTGTCAAGTGACCTGAGAAGAAATGGTGAGCACAGGAAATACAACAAAATAAAACAGGAAGTGATGACAACGAACAACAACTAATCGACCTGGTTCCAAAACCCTACAGTACCCCCCCCTCAAGGTGCGCCGCCTGGCGCAGGAGGAGGCTTGTCTCGGTGCCGCCGATTGAAGTCCCTGATGAGGTCAGGGTCCAGAATGCGTGAAGCAGGCTCCCAGGATCTCTCCTCAGGTCCGTACCCCTGCCAGTCCACCAGGTACTGGAGACCACGACCCCGTTGCCGAACGTCCAACAGGCTACGGACGGTGTAGGCCGGTTGACAATCGATGATGCGGGGAGGGGGTGGTGGAGAGGACGGCTGTTGCAGAGCACTCGTGACGTGTGGCTTCAACTGAGAGACATGGAAGACCGGATAGATGCGCAAGGACCTGGGCAAGCGCAGCCTGACTGCCATAGGATTGATGACCTTGACGATCTCGAAAGGTCCGATGAACCTGGGGGACAGCTTTTTGGATTCCGTCCGAAGCTTGATGTTGGAAGTGGAGAGCATGACGAACTGGCCCGGTCGATAAACTGGAGCTGGAGTGCGTCGGCGATCCGCCAGTCTCTTGTTGGTCGCTCCGGAATGCAACAAGGCTGCTCGAGCCTCCCGCCATATACGCCGACAGCGGCGATATAGATGTTGCACCGACGGAACCGCCACCTCCGTCTCCTGCTCGGGGAACAGAGGGGGTTGGTACCCCAGAGAGCACTCGAATGGGGACATACCAGAGGCAGACGAGGTGAGGGAGTTATGCGCATATTCCACCCACGGCAACAAAGTACTCCAGGAGGTCTGGTGTCGGGAACAGATGCACCGGAGCGCAGCCTCCAGGTCCTGGTTGGTTCGCTCCGCCTGACCGTTAGACTGTGGGTGGAAACCAGAGGACAGACTGGCAGTAGCCCCGAAAACCCCGCAGAACGCCTTCCAGACCTGAGAGATGAACTGAGGACCTCGATCCGACACCATGTCTGCGGGGATGCCATGTAGTCTGAAGATGTGCTCTATAACCAGTCTTGCCGTCTCTGCAGCGGAGGGAAGTTTAGTCAAGGCCACAAAGTGAGCGGCCTTAGAGAAACGATCCACAATAGTCAGGATAACAGTCTTTCCTGCGGAGGAAGGCAGGCCGGTCACAAAGTCCAAAGCAATGTGTGACCAAGGCCGACCCGGGATGGACAGTGGATGTAATAATCCTGCAGGTGGGTGTGTACTAACCTTGTTTTGAGCACACACCAGACAACCTGAAACATAATCCCGGACGTCCTTGGTCACGCTGGGCCACCAGAACCGGCGACGCAAAAAGGATTCAGTCCTGCGGATTCCTGGGTGACAGGTGAGTCGCGTGGCATGAGCCCACTGGAGTACCTGGGACCTGAGAGAGCTGGGAACGAACAGTTTATTAGGAGGACCTCCTCCCGGGTCTGGTTCCTGAGCCTGGGCAGCCCTAATGTCTCTCTCCAGCTGCCAGGAGAGGGCACCCAGCACACATGAGGGAGGAAGAATACAGGCCGGTTGGCCGTCCTGAGAAGCCTGTTCCTGCTGACAGGAGAGGGCGTCCGGCTTCACATTCTTGGAACCAGGTCGATAAGTAACAACATAATCGAACGGTTGAAAAATAAAGACCATCGTGCCTGCCTGGAGTTTAGCCGTTTAGCGGTTCGTAGGTAGGACAAATTCTTATGATCCGTCCAAACCAAAAACGGCGTTGCTGACCCCTCTAACCAGTGCCTCCACTCCTCGAGAGCTAGCTTTATTGCTAGCAGCTCTTCATCCCCCACATCATAATTACGTTCGGCCGGAGAAAGCCAACGGGAGAAGTAAGCGCAAGGACGCAATTACCATCGGATACCCCCCGTTGGGATAGAACCGCACCCACTCCCGTATCAGAAGCATCCACCTCCACAATAAATTGTCTGGACGGATCGGGTTGGGCCAGAATAGGAGCAGAGGTGAACAGATGTTTGAGCTTATTAAAAGCTGCCTCTGCCTCCTTAGTCCAGATAAAATGTGAGGAGGATGAGGTGAGCGCCGTGAGTGGCGCGGCCACCGAGCTGTAACCCCGGATGAAGCGACGGAGGAAGTTGGCAAACCCCAGAAACCGCTGTAATTGTTTCTTGTTAGAGGGGGTAGGCCACTCCACCACCGCTTTCACCTTCGCAGGATCAGGTTTCACCTCACCCTCAGCAATGACAAACCCCAGGAAAGGGACAGACGGAGAGTGAAACTCACACTTCTCCGCCTTTACAAACAGTTTGTTCTCGAGTAACCGCTGGAGTACCAGACGAACATGCCGCCTATGTTCACTGGCGTCCCTGGAAAAAATCAAAATGTCATCCAGATACACAAACACAAAACGATGAATGAAGTCTCTTAGCACATCATTTATCATAGCCTGGAACACTGCAGGGGCATTACAGAGACCAAACGGCATGACCAGGTACTCAAAATGTCCCAAAGGGGTGGTGAAGGCGGTCTTCCATTCGTCACCAGCTCTCATCCGCACGAGATGGTAAGCATTGCGAAGATCCAGCTTGCTATAAATCCTGGCCTCCTGCAAGGCCTCAAAAGCGGAGTTCAGTGGTAGAGGGTAACTGTTTCTGACCGTGATCTCGTTTAAACCCTCGATAGTCTATACAAGGTCGGAGTGACCCGTCCTTCTTACCGACAAAAAAGAACCCGGACCCCACTGGTGAAGAAGATGGTCTGATGATACCTGAATTCAGAGATATACTTCTCCATAACCTCTCTCTCGGGCTTAGACAGACTATACAACCTGCTCTTGGGTAAAGTAGCGCCAGGTTGCAAATCGATCGCGCAGTCATAAGGTCGGTGAGGGGGTAAGGAGAGAGCCCGTGACTTGGAGAACACTTCAGCTAGGTCATGGTATTCCGGCGGTATCCCGGATAGGTCAGGTGAGGGCGGCTGCCCTACTGGGACAGCGGGGTCCTCCCCAGGAGGCCAGGCTGAGCGTAAACAGGTGGTGTGACATCTCTCACTCCAGCCAGAGATACGACTGGAGGACCAGTCAATAACGGGGTTGTGTGCCAAAAGCCAAGGGTACCCCAGAACCAGTGGGTTCTGAGCAGAGGAGAAAATGAAAAAACGGGTAAATTCATGATGGTTACCTGAGATAATCAGATGAACAGGTTCGGTTATTTGTGAGATGGTGGCTACCTCTTGACCATTAAGGGAGACCACTTGTAACGGAGGAGGTAATGACTCATACGTAAGTCCGACCTGTTTAGCTAGCTCGGCATCCATGAGGTTCTGCTCTGCTCCTGAATCTACCAAAGCTTCAACAGAAACCCCCTTTCCCTGGAACATAACCTGTATCTTTAATAAACAGGCAGCAGGTTTTTGACTAGTGAGCGCAAAATCACCGCGCCCACTCTTACTGACGAGCAGAGGAGTTTGGGCACTCCCTGCAGAAATGACCCCGCTTACCACAGTAAAGGCACTCACCTGATTCCATCCGTCGCCGTCGCTCGTAAGCTGTCAGTCTGCCCCGGCCAAGATGCATAGGTTCCTCAGAAACTAGAGGCGGGGGTTCTGTGGGAAAAACAGCACAGTCAGATGAGTCCAAGCTCCTGCGCCCAACAGAACTGTGTTGGAAGCGGGGGTGTCATTCTGCCATGTTCCTGTTTGTGGTCCTGTAAACGGTTATCAATCCTGATAACCAGGGCAATGAGGGGTTCCAAGGAGGAAGGTAACTCGAGAGCAATTAATCTGTCCTTTAATTCCTCGGACAGTCCCTCCACAAAAGCGTCCATGAGCGCAGTGGTGTCCCAACCACTAGTGAAGGCCAAGGTTCGGAACTCGATGGCGTAGTCAGCTGCCCGTCTTCCCCGTTGCCGTAGTTGCATAAGGGCTCGAGCTGCTTCTCTGCCCGGCTTGGTGTGTTGGAACACCTGCTGAAAAGCCTCCAGAAAAGCCGAGAGAGATGCGCAGGTAGGTGCTCCATGCTGCCATTCAGCAGTTGCCCATGCACCTGCTCTGCCGGTGAGGTGGGAAATGATGAAAGCCACCTTGGCTTGGTCCGAAGGATAGTGAGGCGCTTGTAATTGGAAATGGAGCTCACGCTGTGTAATAAAAGCCCGACAGTCCCGAAAATCTTTCTGGACGGGCCAGTTGTGCATTAGGAGCGACTGGAACACCCTCCCAGGTCCCCTGGATCGGCGTGGAAGGCGGTGGGCGTGACGAAGGGAAAGACGGCGGATGTTGAAAACGCTCCGTCAGTTGCTCAAATCGTTCACCCAATGCGGCAAGTTGTCGCTCATGACGGCTTGACATTTCCAGTAATCCTTGACGTAGACAGGACATCTGTTCCTCCTGCTGGCGAAGCAATGCCGTACCGTCTCCGCGTCTGCTGCGTCCATGTTACTGGTCGGGTGGTAATGTCAGGGTTGGCGTGTGGACACAAACGCAGACGGCACTCAAAATGGAATAGTTATTCATTTAATTTCTAGAATGAGTAGGAAAACATCCAAGAAGGAACCAGAACCACCCGACAACCCGTGCAAGGGAGACGAGGGTATATAACAGGGAGAGAGGATTAGGTAACAACACACAGGTGTGCCAGGAGGGAGGGAACACACAAGGAGGGAAGTGTCAAGTGACCTGAGAAGAAATGGTGAGCACAGGAAATACAACAAAATAAAACAGGAAGTGATGACAACGAACAACAACTAATCGACCTGGTTCCAAAAACCCTACAAGAGCGAGAGGAGAGGCTCTTAACTTTCTTAGAAAAAATGTCGTTTGAGTTGTTTTTAAATAATCAATTTGCAAAAAAGAATTATTTGCATGTATTTTTAAAAATATGAGTAATTTTTAAAAATCTCAAGAATATTTTCAAATAAACATCAATGGTAAATATTTACTATTTCTTTTTATATTTAACATTTAGTTTTTATGCATTTTAGCATAAAAGAGCCATTCATCTGACAGTTAGAGCTGACAGGAAACCAGCGATTTGTCCTCGCAGGATGTCACTTTGCTCATCCTGCTGGTTACTGGTGTTGTCCTGCTGTGGCTCAACATCTGTGGGCTCCAAGCAGACCCCTTCACTGAAGCACTGATCATCACTCATGGTACAGAATGGCAAAGGTTGGTTTTATTCTCAATCCCTCTAGAAACCTTGCTCTCCACCTTGTCTTCATCTTCTCAAATGCTCTCTCCACCACAGAGCATGCCCTGGTGTGGTGTCAGCTGTGACAGGGCTCAAACGCATTCCTCACGGGTTCCCTGTAGGGTGTCAGCAGTGGCCTTTATTCTTATGTGGCAACCGTCGATGCTGACAACCTTTTGGAAGGCAGCGGACCCAGTGAGCTGCTCAAAACCAACAGCGACTAATGGCAGTTCATCCACACTGGGGACCAGCATGACGCTGCATATCACATGTGGTCTGCTGTTCTGTGAACAATGTCGCTCACAGTGGAGCGTGGCATATCAAAGTCCTGGCTAACACACAGTAAGATGTGCCAGACGCCAGCCAAGAAAGGAACACCGAGACCTCAGTCTCTTGTGCCCACCCCACAGCGTGAGGAACCCGAATCTGCTCCCACCAGATGCCCTTTGGTCCAGTGGGTGGACCCAAAATCCGGTCTGGTGTCATACTGACCATAAGCATAGAGGGCCAGGACAGGCACCTTTATATTAGCAAAACAGGAGAGAAGTGGAAGACCCTGTAAAATGTAACATTATTCATTTTGTTTGTGAAATTAGGTTTTATATTTGGAATGTTTTCTGTTTATTATGATTGTTTACATTTATTTTAGAAAGTATTTATGAATACTGGAAAATCTCATGCTTTTTATTTGTTTGGATTTTTGGATGTTCATGTTAATTTTTAAATATGAAAGTAAGTATTTTTGATAAAAACTATTGTGCTGTAAATCTTTTTGTAAATAAAATGATTTTTTGACTTTGTGTTGAAGGCTGATATGGTTTGACTATAACGAAAAAAAAAACTATACTTTTTCTGAACTCACTAGAGTGTTACAGGTAATTATAAAATATAATAACCAGAATCAAATCATACTGTTCGAAAAATTGTTAAACTCTTGCCCAGCACATGGTGTAACTCTGAGTAATCTGAGACGTCTGCTACAACTTGCCTCTGTACTTCATTTCAGATCGTTTTCAGTTTGATTGAACTAAAAACAGTTTATTGTCGACAAGAACATAGAAAGATTTATATTGAAAGGTATTTTCAGTAAAGTACAAGAAAGAAGTACAGAAAAAGTGCCACCTCGCACAAGCTTGTAAATGGCTCAGCTGTGCGAAAATAAAAAATAAACATTGCAATGGACTAGTTATTAATCAGTTAATTTCTTCACAAAAATGTTTTTTTTTTTTTTTAACTAGCCAGGTTGTTTTTAATCATCAGAACACAGTACATTAAGTCATTCCAAAAAATGAATGAATGAGAAAACAGTACATTTATAAATTGTCTTGTTCACATTTATTAGGTTTTTACTTCGGCAAACCAGTGACGTGATAATTGGCGTATGAAAGTAGTTCGCCTCCAGACCTGGTGGTGGTGGTAATGCAATCATTCTATTGGTTGTCAACCATCATATAAACAACACCCGAAGAAGAACAGCGACTAAAAAGTAGTGAGCATGGTGTCCGAATTGCTTTTAAAATCCAGGGCACTACATAGTCCAGCACTATAGTGACACACTAGGGTATGAATTCAGACACAGCCAAAATCTCTGTCTGTCCTTTCCTTCCTTCCTTCCTTCCTTCCATCCTTCCTTCCATCCATCCATCCTTCCTTCCTTCATTTTGGCTGCAGGTGGTTGAACGAGTCGGCTTTTGTACATCTGATGGTCGTAGAGGAGAACTGACTGCAGGTGTGTTGGGGCTGTGACCAAACCAGAAACATTTTTGTGAATTTCAAAAGGTGCCATAAATAAGTTTTTTTTTTTTTTTTTTATTTTAGTTGGACAATTGTCCTTTACTCGTTCAACTTTGGCCTTTTGCAGACGGATAGAACAAATAGATCCACGTCCGGCTCTGTGAGCTAAAATCTGATTAAAAACTGGACGGCTGGATGGCTCAAATATTGCTCTCCATTTTTGATGCACCGCTAATGTTGGCTTGAGGCTGTAAGGTGATGTAAGCTAGCAGGAGAGAGAGTCAGTCACAATTAAAAGACGACTGGGATCACTTTTATAATGGATGAAAAGAATATCGGAAAGTGTCTCTTTAATTTATAAACACATTTTCTTCATGTGGTTAACAGTAAAAAGAAAAAGCTGATTGTCTGAAGCTGCTGCTCAAATGTTGTCTTAGATAAGCAGAAATGATGTAACTGAAGAGGTTTTAATGTAGTGAAACTTAAAGCTGGTTGGAAGAACTATGAGGTTAATTTTTGAAAAAGTTTCTGTCCCCAAATTTACCACTTCAGTCAACAAATAAATAACCACTGACTGAGTAACAGATTGAACAAAACAGTAAGATGTGTCTGCAGGTTGCACTAAATGTAAAGTCAATAATGAATGAATTAAAAGGAAACTTGCTTTGAAATGCTGAAACGGATCAAATGCAGCTGCATTACCAGAGAATTGTCATCCAAAATACCATCACTGGAAATGGTCAAAAATAAACACAGGTCCAGATGTTTATTTGTTGTCTGGTTCACACTTTCATCAAACCTAACAAATGCACAGCATCAGTCGATTCCAGCTGTAAGCTGTTTTTTTGATACAGGGTCCCAAGCTAAATTTCATGCTGAGTTAGCTGAGTTTTAACGATTTACAACCAGTTCACGACCTTATGACAAAACGTACCTTGGAACTTTTTTTTGTGACAGAAAGTCACATTGATGAGGAAAAATGTAGACCCATTCACCCAGAATTTAGGACAATTTAATGCTTTGTAAGACTATTTTAGTTCAGTTATATTTAAAGGCCTTTTTTAAAATACATTTTAGAGTCCAGACTCTATTTAGCTTTTGATCTATTGTAACAGTGGTCTTTTAACTTTGATGATGTTGTCTTTAAATAACATTTTTTTAAAAACTGTGTCCTTTCTAGAACATAGTGTCTGCAGAGCAGCAGGAAATTGTACAAAATTCATTTAACCAGCCAGCAAGGCCAAGTGGGCCCCATATAGTTTGAAACTGGGCAGAAAATGTAGGTCCTGGATGGGTTTGTCTGCATTTTCTGTGGTGGCCCTAGCTGTGTTTGCTCACGTTGGCAAACATGGAAGCTTACAGTAAGTGGGAGCTGAGAGGGTTTCAACTAGGCCCAAAATGGGTAATGAACATCTGAACCCATGTAGGATCCATATTTTTGCCCATGTGGGCTAGAAGTAGGATTAAAACAGGGCCAATATGGGCCCCAACTGGAAAATGTATCCAAGAACTATTTTGGCCCCATTAACGTGTCTATCAGTATTGTATATGGGTTTCATGTGGGACTTAAATGGGCTAGAATGTGGGCTTTAACTGGGTTTGTCTGCAGTTTCCATGGTAGTCCCACCTGTGTTTGCCTGAATAGGCTGAAAGTGGGTACTGAGTGGGATTCCTGTAGGCCCTAAGTGGGTAAGTAACAATAGAACCTACATAGGACTTCATATTTTTCCCATGTGGGCTGGAAGTAGAAATAAAACTTGTCCCACCTGCTTGCCTGTATGGGCTTGAAATGGTTTCTGAAAGGGATTTAGGTTGGACTCGATATAGATAAGTACAAAAGCCTCATACGGGAGCCATACGTTTGCCCAAATGTGTTCACTATTGCCTCAGAAAATTGACAGAGTCCTACAGGGCTATTGACCAATGAGTCATTAAGGGTCCACTTGACCATCTGACTTTCCTTAAAACCAAATGACAAGATTCTGTAAATCCCCACTGTTTCCCAACAGAATTTACCAAACAACCTCAAAAAAGATTTTTTAAATGTTTTACTTTAATAAAAGAAAATACATTCTCCTTCTCCTACATAATGATAAAACAAGACCATAACATGGTCAACATGATTCCCAAGTAACTGTAACTGTAAATTACTAAAAAGTCCCAAACAAATACATTAACTCAATAAAAATCAATAGGTAAATAAATCAGTAATAAATTTCAGTTTTTCGTTTATTCAGTTTTCTATATCTGCTGTATTCAGATTTAAAAGTCTTTATTAACACAGTTCAATTAACACTGTTACATATTAACTTTTAAAGGCAAAATAAGACTTAAATGTTACAGTTCTTTAACCTCCATCAATGGGTTCTTCTGAGCATGGCTTCTGTTGCTGACTTCTTACTGCTGGACACAGCAGAGCTTCCAAATGTCACAAGTGATTCTAGATTAGCCGTCACCCACTCCTCTATTTTCATAGTTGAAGTCAAACTGTGGTCAGTAGAAGAATGACGCTGTTCATTGGAGATGCAAACAAATGTTATACCTGAGATCAAAGAAAAGAAAAACTCTTCAATGTGGTCGGCCCAATCCATCACCCTGTGCGAATGCGCAAATATTATGTTTTCTGTAGGTTTGTTTCAAGATTCTAGACTTTTTAATTCATTCTAAAAAAATGTAAAAAACTCCAGATAGAAAATCCAGACAGTTCTGCCTCTTTTACGACTGTCCGAGCCGTTTTAACAACGGAGAACTCTGCGATCCCAAGAATTTATGATTTTATTAACCTCAGAGAGTTCAGAGTGACTGGATGACAGTGCAAAAAAAAAAGGAAATCACCTAAATCCAAAACCGTATAATCAATTATGTATAGTTGTCATTAATGAAAATCTCAACAATGTGTGACAGAATGACAAACACATGGCTTGGAGTTATTGAAACTTCAACACGTATGCCACAGCAAACTGATTGTTTTTATTTTTCAAATGTTGACGATAGGAAAAGAGGAAAACTGAGTTTTACTCTGAGGAGACGTCATGGAATGCCACTTCTGCCGATCATAATGTGTTTGTGTTAATGGAGTTCAAAAAGCGCCAGTAAGAGCGCTGAATCCTCTTTCTCATGGGAACAAACTGCTGTCAAATGAAGCAGAAAAAAAAGATAACATTTGTAGAACATTTGTAGTCTGGTGCAGCATCGTACGTACCTGATCCTTCACATTTACTTTTTCTTGCATTTCAACTTATTATTATTATTTCATTACAAGTTATTATTGTTGTAAACATCTGAAGCTGTGATGAGGCGGGTCCCTGCTTGTGTCGCTGCATTTGGTTGGCTATGCGGCTATTCACAGAGAGAGAGATCCCGACTATTAGAATTTCTAAAAACAAACTATGTCAGGGTCAGCCTGTTTCTCATTGCTTATCTCCATCAGTTAGGGTGTGGGGGGTTGTATACGGATCTGGGGGAGGGGACTTTATGTTAATTTGTGCTTATTTTTGTAGTATTATTTGTTTTTTATTTGCTTATTTATTATCATTATTGTTATTGTTTGTGTAAAGCACTTTGTGTTATCTTTTATACGAAAAGTGCTATATAAATAAAGATTGATTGATGGATACAAAACTCACAGGCTGCACTAACATAAAACGTATATATTAAGGACATAAAGTATCGTCTTAGGGGCTGACAAAACTGGTTGGTTTCCTGTGTTGTGTTTGATTTGTATGGTGTGTGTTTCTTGTGTTGTGTTTATGTTGAATTGTGTGTGTTTCCTGTGCTATGTATGTTGTGAGTTTCCTGTTTTGTGTGTTTGTTGTATGTTGTGAGTTTCCTTTGCTGTGTGCGTGTTGAAGGGTGTGTTATTCCTGTGTTGTGCTTATGTTGTAATCTGTGTGTTTCTTGCGTAGTCTGTATGTTGTATGCTGTGTGTTTCTTGTGTTGTGTATATGTCATGTTTTTCCTGTTTTTTTAAATGGTGTGTTGCGTGTCTTGTTATGTGTGTATGTTGTATGTTTTCTGTATTGTGTGTATGTTGTATGTTTTCTGTGTTGTGTGTATGTTGTGTGTTTACTGTGCTGTGTGTATATTTCCTGTATTGTGTGCATGTATTTTTTCTTTGTTGTGTGTATGTTATGTGTTTTCTGTGTTGTGTGTATGTTATGTGTTTTCTGTGTAGTGTGTATGCTGTGTGTTTTCTGTGTTGTGTGTATGTTATGTGTTTTCTGTGTAGTGTGTATGTTGTGTGTTTACTGTGCTGTGTGTATATTTCCTGTATTGTGTGCATGTATTTTTTCTGTGTTGTGTGTATGTTATGTGTTTTCTGTGTTGTGTGTATGTTATGTGTTTTCTGTGTAGTGTGTATGCTGTGTGTTTACTGTGTTGTGCGTATGTTGTATGTTTTCTGTGTTGTGTGACTGCAGTGACATGACCGAGGAGTACGGTTACTCCTCACTTACACACGGTGATGACAAGGAATTTCATGAGACTCCAGAAATTCTGCAACCAAAAAGACAAGAGAGCCAGGAGAAACCCAAACCCAAAATCTGCCAAGAAAAGCAAACTTCAGTTTTCAGACCCTTAAGTTTTGCCCAAGTCACCGCCTTTCGCCCAGCTAAAAACTTCCCTGTGCAGCCGGTTTCTGTCCCAGAATCCAGTCAGCCTGTGGGAATGAAAGTTGTGGAAAAGGAAAAACAAAGTGCAACTGTACTTGATGAAGAGACTTCAACCTCTGAGTCAACCTCAGTGACCAAGGCAGAAGCTCTTAAAGAAGAGAACACTGCTCTGAAAAGTGAAGTTCAGTGTCTGAACGAGCTTCTCCAGCAGAAAGATCAGGTGCTGGAGGATGCTGCTCTGAAAGTTGATCACTTTTTAGAACAGATGAGCCAAGGGAAGGAACGTTTAGAAAAAGCTAAAGCTATTTTGAAACAACTCAAAGAAGAAAAGCAGCAGTGGCAGGAAGAAAAGTCCTCTGTTTTACAGGAAATGTCTCATCTAAAAGAGGTTATCCTGCAAAAAGAAGACCTTTCCAGCAATATAATTCAGCTGGAAACATCTCTCAACGATGAGACAACCAGAGCAAATGAAGCAGAGAGACGCTTAGACCAGCAGAAGCACGAAAATGTCCACGCACACAATGGTCCATTTAGGACAGGAATTCCAAAGGAAGAGGGGAGAAATGGAATTGGACCAAGAGCGTTGTCTAAATGACCATCAGCAGGCATTAAAAGAAATGCAAAATCAGCTGGCTAAAGAAAGAGAAGAATGGCAGAGAAAAACCACCTCCCAAAAGCAGGAAATGTCCCATCTGAAAGAGAAATTCCCAGCAAGAAGAAGACCTGACCTTCAAAATAGCTCATCTGGAAACATCCCTCAAAGAACAGACGACCAGGGCAAATAACGCAGAGAGATGCTTAGCCCAGCAGGTGCAGGAAAATGTCCATGCACGCACTGCAATGGTCCACATGCGATGGGAATTACAAAGGAAGTGGGAAGAAATAGAAATGGAGAAGAGGCGTTGTCTGAATGACCATCAGCTGGCATTGACAGAAACGCAGAATCAGCTGGCCAAAGAAAGACAGGACTGGCAGAGAAAATCCACCTCACTCATGCAGGAAATGCCTGAGTTAAGAAAAGCTCATGAGGAAAGCATTGTTGCATCTCACAAAAGTGAGAAGACCTTATTGGAGTTGATTTGCAATAGCGAGAAGCGCATGGAAACATTAAAAGAATCCATCAGAGAAAAAGATGGGATCATAAAAAATGCTGAAGTAAATAAATTAATAAATAAAAGTGTCTAAACTCGACTGCTCAAAAAAGACTCCTCTTATGAAGCTCAACAAACTCAAAAATCCAAAAACAACATAAGAATGGATACTAGTATTAAAAAAAAAAACAAGCTCATTACTAAATGACCAAATCAGCTGTCTGTTGTTAACCCATTAAGCTCTGATTGGTCAGGACTGGTCTCTGCTAGCATTGATAAACCTTCACCTATGAACCTTTCTGTACAGTAGCCTTCATGATGGAGACTGCAAGGTTCTTCCTGGGGTAGGACATGAGAGTCTCCTTTGAAGACCTTTTAGCTTGAACGTCAACAGAAGCTCTTTCTAATCTTTTCTTCTTTGTAAATGTTTTCAGGTTTTCCCTTTTTGTTGTGCTGGTTGTGCCATCATGTGGTTTTCCTGCCAAAGGTGATCTTTCCTTTTGCTGACACATCACAGTAGATGACTGGTCTTCTTCAGAACTTGTTCTTTCTGCTTTCAGGCTCCAAATCCACAGATCAGAGCAGTGGTGGCCAAAAAGCAGCAGCAACTAGCTTTGCTTCCCACAGAGGAGCACAGATGAGCAACCCTGTGCATTACAGCTCTCGTCCAAGCGGCGGCGTCTCTCAAACACGTCCAGTGTTTGTGCAGAATCCTAGTGTCTCTCAGTTTGTTCAAATGGTTCCATCAGGCAGCGGTTTGAGCTCTGCTGTGGCAGCATACCCTGTATCTACTGTTCCTGTTCAGTCAGGATATGTTGTTCCTGCAGCAGGAGTCTCTGAGGCAGTTCCACTCCCTGTGCAGGATCCTGGTTTCTCCCAGTTTGTTCAGACAGGCCCAGCAATGGTTGGCTCTGCTTCCCCTGTGCTGGTGTTGCATGAAGGAGCTGGTTCCACACAGCCAGGACCTGCTCAAGCTGGTCTGCCAGGTGACTCCTCTACAAAGCTGCAGTGAATGTTGGTCTCCGTGCCTCTTCCCTTTTGTGACATGTGTCTTGTTTGTTCAGAAACCAGTTGGGTTGTTGCTCCTCCCTCTTTCTCTGAGCAAGCAGCAGCTGATACCCAGGCTGTGGGCTCCAGTGACTTCCTGCCACCAGGCCCTCTCCCTCCAGCTGGACCTGTCCTCCAGTCTGGAGAGACTTCCAATATTGTGAAGGAAGCTGAACTTGGCAACTACCAGCAGCAGACGGAAGAGTTTGGTTACCCGGCTGAGCCCGCTCTGCCTGGAGGTGCTTTCAGCAGCGTGCTTGTTCCAGGCCAAGGACTTGGTGGCTTCTGGGGTTCTCCTTATCCTGGCTTTGACTACAGGCTCCTGTATGGTCTGTACCCTCCTGGCACCTACACCACCTTCAGCCAGAACCATGAGAAGGGCAAAGACTACTACCAATCCACCCACTACTTGAAGGAGCATGTTTCTGAAGACCAAGGTCCTCAACAGCAGCAGCTTCAGCAGAAGATCTTCCATCCTCAATCCCAGAGATCTTAATCTAGTGGGATAATGCCTATGATCTTTATGGTTTCTACCTGTACTTGGTCATCAATGGCCTAACCTGACTCTAATAAAATGATTAGAATTCACAGGTTTTACTTAAAAACATTTGTTAAAGGGTAGACTCTCCTCCAGTGAAAGGCCAACCATCACTGGAGCAAATAAATCTCAGAAAAATTTTAATGAAAAGGCTAAATCTGTAGTTCAGTCTGAAATCCTGGTGATATGGCTTGCATTGTGGTGGTTAGAGGCCTTTTTAAAGGTCTGTTTACTTTGGTTTTTCTCACTTCGTCAAAGGCTTTTAGTGGGAGCCTGCAAATGACAAACCTGCATGAAGTGACTTTACTAAACATCTGTAAACTTCCTGAAATCAAGGGTGACTTTAACTTAATTCTAAACATGTAAACAGGTTTGCTTAAAGGCCAGTTGGCTGAAGTTCCTGCAATCTGTCTTTGCTGTTAACACTAAGCCCTGCTGTTTAGTGTACTGACTGGCTAAATCTCAGGGACAATGCAGGAGCTTGTAGTGGACACAAAGGAACAGCAGTTTAAAAGGAGCACTTTTTAAATTTCACCATCTTATCTCCTCAAATAGGTTTTGATCATGAGTGGGGTAAGGGAGTATGAGATTTTCAGACAGAGGTGCAGCAGCCACATTACTGCGCTCGCTGTGTGGAGACACCAGCCAGAAGGCAAAGCTCTCCACTTCCTGTTCAATCTGTTCCCAGATTCCGGTAGATATGATCCGCCGCTAGGTGAGGTGCTTGGATTAAAGACGCAGCTTCTTAACACAGAGGTCAGATGAACTGTCTAGGGAATGTGTTCCGGCCCGGTCTCAACGGGAGGAGGCCCCGGAGAAGAGCCAGCCAGGATTCCCTGAAGTGACTGCCTCTAAGCTGCAGCACCAGTTGTGAGTTCCCCCAACTGAACTGTGGGGAGATCTGGACATCTCTGCTTTTGGCTGATGCTCCCACGACTTGGCTCCAGAAAAATGGAAGAAACTGATTCATATAAAAACATATCCAAATCAAATGTTAGGTTAAAAGTTCAAACTCTGCTTTGCATTTCTAAGATAAAAACCAACTTTTTTATCAGGATCCCACATTACAAATTTGAGGCTAAAGTAATGAAAACAAAGTGCTCCTTCTCATTTATTTCCTGTTTGTTTCTTGAGGTTTTTGCAAAAATAAACACAGTTCTTGAAACAGTTTTCCAAAGATGATTTCAGAGCTGCCAACCTTTCATAAAAGCTTGGAGTGAGACTCAGTAAAAAAAATAAGTAAAACATTAAATGAGGAGATGAGACAAGTGTTTTGCAAAAGTGTAATAGTGAAATAAAACACCACACAAATAATGTTTCACCTCAATAACACGACATGCAAACAAAATAAACCACATACTGAGACAAGTTGCACAGCATTTAACAAAAATAATTTGTAAACTCTGTCCCCTTTGTAGCTCACGGCCTCTTTTGAATCTTTGAGAATTTTAGTTTGAAACATGGCTTAAGGCCTGCTATTTTAACTGTCTTTATGATGATAAAGTTCCATCCAGGGCGAAGCTGTTCCTGGTTTTGGCTTAGTTTAGGCCCACTTTATATTTGAGTGGAGCAGTACCATGGCCAGCTGGGCAATTGTGCAAGTGTGTCAAAAATAAATTGTACGCTCATTATTATTTAAAGTCATTAGAAAAAACACCCCAAATCACTGAAATGGCATAAGACCAAACACGTGAAAGTGTTCCATCTGAAACTGCTTTTAAGTAGGTAGTAAAGTGCTATACAAGTATTTTGTTTGTCGTCAATTGAATGTTAAGATTTGGCATGAAGCTGTGCTGAAAAGTCACAAAAAAACACCAACCTCCCACCAGAGGCAATGTGGGGTTCAGTGTCTTGCCCAAGAACACTTTGACACATGAGCGGGTAAGGGGGGAATCGGACCTGCAATCTTCCGATCAGAGGTGTACCTCCCTGACGCTGAACAATGGCAACCCCTAAAACACCAGACTCCAAATACACCAAAAACATAAAATGTTTTTTGAAGTAATTGTATTGACATACAATAAAAGGTTTTTGAATCTTTATTACATTTCACGAGGAGATTTGCTTATTTTACCTCACCTAAATTAATGAAAAGTATAATTACAAGAACAATTTCCACTTTTGTTCGTGGTAGGCTAAGAAGCTTCACCGGAAACCTGATGGTTTTCTCTTTCCTTCTTTTTATTTATATATTGGATGGTTTTAGAAAACTACACGTTTTTGACTGGAAAGCCATGACTCCATATAGCAACACCGGCAAAGATTAAATGATGATTCAATGAGATCTACCTTTCCCAGGTAGCCACAGCCATTACATTATTTGCTTTTCTAAATTATATTAAGTTACTTAAAATGAAATCAACATTTTTTTAAAAATTTTAAATAGGCTCCAAAAGTGAGTAAATAATATTTAGAGCTTAATGCCACAAAAACTTAAAATACATATCTGGAAATGTAAAATCAAAATAGATAGACTCTTGCTGATGTTTAAGTAACTCAGTAGTGGATTGTGCGCACGCATGCGTCCAGATCAGTGTAAACAAGGAACCCTAATTTGAAATGCCAACTAACCACTATTTCTGCATGCAGGCCTTACTTATGAATCATACGAATGTTTCTTCAGTCTCATATACATAAAAAAAACTGGAAAAAATTAACTTAAACTGGTTTTCAGAGTGAGAGTGAGAAAATCAAATGCGTGGGAGCTGGCAGCCCTGGTAGTGGTGAATTCAGTATGACAATACCTTTCTTGACCTGTCCTTTCAAGGTCTTTTTAATGCACCTGCTATCCCCATGACTGGTGATCAGCGCTTGGGAAAGAGGTCTCAGGCGCTGCCGTCCCACTGACTCATCGCATGCTTCGCGGCAGAAGCGGAGCTGCTCTACAACGGAGCAGGCTGCTCGAGTTCCTTCCACACCCAGGTAGTGAAGCGAGATGTTAGCTCCTCAACACAGAGTTTCTCCGTAACAATGAACAATGCAGCCAGGAATAATTGGCGGGTCCCTCTTCAGAGCCAAAAAACCACCAATACTCCATGAGGAAGTAGGCTGCATCGCGGTGTTCCGGAGAAGGAAATGTGTGTGAGGTAACAGACAAAACCTTAAAAACGTTAAGAATTTCCTGATTTTTACGAGATAAGCAGTCCTGCTTTCACATTCTCTCTATGCTGCTAAAAAAGATCACAAAAGTTCCCGTCACTGAAGCTTCCATAAGGTTTAAACCAGACCAGAGAAATGGAGCACAGATGATCTGAGTTAGCAACGCCCACTGAGTTTGATGGGACAGTTTCCCAGATAACGTAATAAAATGGTGTGACCCAGATCGGGAAATGTGTCATTAAATCATGAAATGAATGTCATCAAATCATGAAAAATTGAATTTTAATGAAATATTGATGCATTCAATTACACTTTTGTTTAATGCCAATTTTAAATAATTGACATTTATTTATTTGATATTAAAACTATTTATTTCGATGTGTTTCTTTTGGCAGACACTGGACAATTAAATAAATATATAATTAAAATGTTTAAATGTGCTTTTTAATGGCAATTTTAACATTTTAATGCCACATATATTTAAACATTTATTTATTGATTTCCAATTTTACTTATTTAATGCCAGCTTGAAATAATGACATTTAAAGATTTCATATTAAAAATATTTAATGTGTCTCTTTCAGCCCATATTGGACAAAGACAGATATTTAAAAGTTTAAATGGGCTTTTAATGTCATTTTTTATATTTTAATGCCACATTTTAACATTTAATTGATTTCCAATTTTAAACATTTAAAGCCAATGTAAATAATGACACTTATTTTGTGATTTCACGGCGCTTATTTTTAATATTGTCCCTCCATTTACGAGTATCAGAACTAAGTTATTCTTTGCCAAGAAATATGACTTGTTTCAGTGTCTTTCTACATGACCCACTTTGAGTCACGACTAAAGTTTTTAATTGATGTTTCTCTAGTGTTTATATTTTTGTCTCTCAAGTCTTCAGTCTTTTGCCAACTCTGAGTGTATATATTTTTGCCAGACTTTTTAGATTTCGCAACCACGTTAAACAACAAAATTTAACCAAGTGTCAAATTCCCATTACAGGTCAGTGAACTTTCTTCCAGTTTCGAGCTTTTAAGGAAAAGTTCTATTTATTCAAGTCAATACCGTATGTCTTCCAATAATGGCTGATCGCTAATAAAAGGCGGGTCCAACAAGTTTTAATTCTATTAGACGCCAGTCCTCAAGACCCATCAGCCCTATCCCTACCTCTTCCTGAGTACGCAGCATCACACAGGTGGTGTTGGCTCTTTTAGGAGCTGGGGTGTGTGGGGCATTCAGACAGTGTAGCATGACTCACATTTTCTCATTCCGTTTTGTTTCAACTCTGTGGAATATACCAAGGAACATTCTGGAAAAGACATCTCAACCACATTTTGGGATGAATCCTAAACATATGAGAATAGCACAGGCAGATGGGTGAAAAGGCGGACATGACTGTACACAAAGAAACTGAGCAAACTTATTTCCTGGTGTTTATAGTGCTGGTGTTTATAGTTCTGGTGTTTATATATCAATTCGTAGTTCTCCGGAGTTTCATTTTCTCGTCCCACTACATCCTTTTCAGGGCAGCGAAGTTTCCGGAACCTACAGTCTGCTGCTGTTTAACACTTTAGAGCTGAAGCAGACAATTTACCGGTTGAAGAGCTGGATGGAAAAGCTGTCTACTCAGGCCTCCTGAACTATGTTCCTTGACGCCTCAAAAAGGTATCCTCATTTTATTCTTGCCCTCAGTTTAATGCAGGACAGAGAGCTGTCCAACTCCTTGAGAAGGAAGCACGGAAGTATCAGCCCTCTGTAGGTTGTGGAAGACTGTTCCGAACTCAAACATTGTTTCTTTAGAGCTTTGATATAGATTTTCCTTCTCAATTCATTATAAGTGAAATACACATTGCTCCATGTAAACAGGCTAAAATCATTAGCTGCTTGCGCGTAGCAATTTGAGTCCAACTGTGGAGACGCTGCAGGAAGGAATAGGAGCTAGCCTGGTTTCCTGGTGAACTTTAACCTGACCAAAGGAAAAAGTGTGCGTGTCCGAGTCAATCTGCATGAAAGCGGAGATTTAGATTGAAGTGTTCACAGCTAATGCTAATCAGAGCACAATGTTTTCATTAAATCCTTAATGTTCATCTGTTTACTGCATTTTAAAAGAATTTCACAGCAAAGTGAACCGTCACGGGTATGATGGAAGACACGCGGGTTTCTAACGGCGAGTTGCCAACATTTTAAAATATAAAAAGCCCTGGCTACTACACGGTAGCTTTATATTCCCTTAAGCCCACACTTCAGCACAATTAACGCTTATTGTGTTAGATTACAAATCATGTTTGAAGGTGCAGCTGCACCTGATAGCAGAGCTTCAAGAGAGTAAAGGGCCATTCATTAAGAGGAATTATATCGTAAATCCTTTATTTTTTCATGAATGTGTCATCCACCAAGCCTAGAGGGGGAGGGGGGGAGATTTTAGTAAGAAGAAAGTTCATGACATGAAGGTAGTGCAACATACCTATAATGTTTCTTAGCTTTAAGATCTCTGGGATTGAGGATGGAAGATCTTCTGCTGAAGCTGCTGTTGTGGACCTTGGTCTTCAGAAACATGCTCCTTCAAGTAGTGGGTGGATTGGTAGTAGTCTTTGCCCTTCTCATGGTTCTGGCTGAAGGTGGTGTAGGTGCCAGGAGGGTACAGACCATACAGGAGCCTGTAGTCAAAGCCAGGATAAGGAGAACCCCAGAAGCCACCAAGTCCTTGGCCTGGAACAAGCACGCTGCTGAAAGCACTTCCAGGCAGCGCGGGCTCAGCCGGTAACCAAACTCTTCCGTCTGCTGCTGGTAGTTGCCAAGTTCAGCTTCCTTCACAATATTGGAAGTCTCTCCAGACTGGAGGACAGGTCCAGCTGGAGGGAGAGGGCCTGGTGGCAGGAAGTCACTGGAGCCCACAGCCTGGGGTATCAGCTGCTGCTTGCTCAGAGAAAGAGGGAGGAGCAACAACCCAACTGGTTTCTGAACAAACAAGACACATGTCACAAAAGGGAAGAGGCACGGAGACCAACATTCACAGCAGCTTTGTAGAGGAGTCACCTGGCAGACCAGCTTGAGCAGGTCCTGGCTGTGTGGAACCAGCTCCTTCATGCAACACCAGCACAGGGGAAGCAGAGCCAACCATTGCTGGGCCTGTCTGAACAAACCTGGGAGAAACCAGGATCCTGCACAGGGAGTGGAACTGCCTCAGAGACTCCTGCTGCAGGAACAACATATCCTGACTGAACAGGAACAGTAGATACAGGGTATGCTGCCACAGCAGAGCTCAAACCGCTGCCTGATGGAACCATTTGAACAAACTGAGAGACACTAGGATTCTGCACAAACACTGGACGTGTTTGAGAGACGCCGCCGCTTGGACGAGAGCTGTAATGCACAGGGTTGCTCATCTGTGCTCCTCTGTGGGAAGCAAAGCTAGTTGCTGCTGCTTTTTGGCCACCACTGCTCTGATCTGTGGATTTGGAGCCTGAAAGCAGAAAGAACAAGTTCTGAAGAAGATCAGTCATCTACATTGATGTGTCAGCAAAAGGAAAGATCACCTTTGGCAGGAAAACCACATGATGGCACAACCAGCACAACAAAAAGGGAAAACCTGAAAACATTTACAAAGAAGAAAAGATTAGAAAGAGCTTCTGTTGACGTTCAAGCTAAAAGGTCTTCAAAGGAGACTCTCATGTCCTACCCCAGGAAGAACCTTGCAGTCTCCATCATGAAGGCTACTGTACAGAAAGGTTCATAGGTGAAGGTTTATCAATGCTAGCAGAGACCAGTCCTGACCAATCAGAGCTTAATGGGTTAACAACAAACAGCTGCTGGAGGTAAACTCTCAGGAAGAGACAATTACTCAACATCACAATGCTTTATGATGGTCAAATGCATAGACAGGCATTTATTATATTGGACATTACCTTTCAGATTCTGAGCAGTAGAGAAGTAGCCTTATAAGAGATGATGACATGGACGACCAAAATACCACGCCAGACTTAACAGAGTAATTTGAACGTTCCATCATGTCCACCCTCCTACCAAGCAAAATGAATTCCAAAGTATTTTGCAGTTGTTATAAATGTCCAGCCATGTATTTAAATTTGGTGTCTGTAAATTAATTTATTTAACATTTCTAAACAATGGGAGGATCAGCCCCTTGAGATGATACATCTCGTTTTCGAGGCGTTCCTCACTAAGCAGATAACAATTGAAATAAAGGAAAAAGACAGAATATAGTGTAAATTTTAAATAAACAAGTATTTGACGTACAAATAAGCATAAAGCCAAAACTCGCATACATCCACATTCATACATACATACATAGCAGCTCTCAACTTTCACCCCTCAGAAAAAAGACAAGACCTTATGAATTAAGTCATGTGATAAAAACAAATATCTTGTAAATGTAATAACAGAGCTTTCTTAAATAATGCTAAAGATGTATATGAACGTACTGAGGAGGGAAGGTTATTCCATTCGCTGGGACTCAAAAGGAGTATTTTCCTGGTTTTCTTTTAAATCTGGGCACAAGAAAATACATTTGATTGGTGTGACAGAGGTTGTGTTGTGAACTGAATGGGACTAAATACTGCTTTAAATATGGGGGGAAATTAAAATGAAAGCATTTGAAAATAAAGAGTAAATTATGTTGACTTCTTCTAACTGATGGTGAAAACTAACCTAACTGTTGGTACTTTATACAGTAATGTGTCATGTAGGGGCAGTGGAGAACAAAACGACATACACTATTGTGAATGACATCTAAAGAGTGTAAACTGGTTGCGGTAGTATTAGAGGAAATAATGTCTAAAGTCAAGTATAGGAAGGAAGAGTTGAGCAATTATTCTTTTTGACAGGAAGATTAAAGCCGTTTATTGACTGATACAATAATTTATGATTCTAGTTTATTTTATTTTTAATAGCTTGTATATGAGGGGGGTATAGTTGGCGGGCCACAAGCTCCCTGCTCTGCTCCATCCTCATGCTTCCACTTGCAGACAAATAGATCCATGTACATCTTTGTTTTCCTTGTCTGAGCTGCCATCTGGCTCAATATTGGATATCGAACTATCCAATATGGGATTGTTATAATATTTCTCGCCATTTTAGTTACACGGCTGGTGCTAGGTTGGGGTTGTGAATGACTGTAACCCAATGGCAGAGGGCGTAAAACAAAGGGATGATGGGAAGTCAGAGCAGGCTTACTCTGTGCTGACAGCCCCCACCCACAACTCAGAGGTGAATTTCTAATGAGGTGACTGCTGCTTTACAGAAACCATATCCTAGAAAACAACACAGATTTTTTTTTCTTCTCTTAAATAGGCATAATTATTCTCAAAGACCATTGGGAAAGCTTTAAAATACATCAAAAGATGATCGGAGCGGGACTTTAGTTTGTTATGTGAAACATCAGTGCCAATGTTTTTCTTACAAATAAACAACTGCTACAAATATAAATGAGGCATCAACCACTTTGACACTAATTGTTATCAATCATGAAAAGGTTTTTTAGTTTATCACTAAAGTGAACCCAACAACTTCCAACCGCCCATTGTCCCACCCATTGCATTTTTTGAATGTTGTTGAGTTGGGGTTTAGATTCCTGGTTTATAGGGCTGGCAACATTGCTGTTAATTTATTTTAGTTATTTTTTAGAAACCCTTCCTTATCTGCTGATTATCACTATCAGGTTTGCCTTACCAATAGGCTTCCATTGCAGGTCAGTTGGAAAAGATGCCTGAGTTTTGGACTTAAGTTAAAGTGGTTAATGTCCTTTTCCATTTATAGCTTTTTCACCTTGCAGAGTGACAAGTTATTCATTGGATTACATCTACAGTCTAAAATCCATAGATTTCACACCAGGAGTACATTACAGAATTTCAAACTTAAAATTTTTATTTTTTTAACCAGCCTTTATCTGAAGCTTGAGGTTTAAAGAAAAGGGAAGTTGGCAAGATTAACACTCCTTCTAGTTTCTTTAAAGTCAAAACTAAATCTTTTGAAAAAAGACAACAGAGCACAACAGAAAGAGCTTCCTGTAAAACTCTTTCCCCAGCCTGATTTGATATTTCATTCGTACCAAAAATAAGGATTTCATCAATATTACTATATCATTTTCAAATGCTCCCCCATTCTCACAAACAGGTTCAAAAGAATAAATGCAAACTATATTAAAGGGTTAAATGTTGATTAAATACCCACTCCAATTAAAATCATGTATTTGGTATTTTCAACATGTTCTTGTGGCATGTTTCTCATAGGACAAAGAATTTCATATGAAAACTGAACTTTTTAGTCTTTTATTAAATCAGTGTGAATTATGAGCAGACAAAAAATGCTGTTGGCCTGCAGAAGCTGCTAAAGACAACAGACAAGCTTTGTTCTGCTGCATCCACTGGCAGATTTTTTTCGTCTTTCCTCATCTGAGCTGGCATCTGACTCAACCATACGGCTGGATAACTCCAATATTGCTCACTGTTTTAATTGCACTGGTGATCTTTGATTAGGGTAAAAAGTGCTAGCAGGAGAAACTTAGAAGGGGTGATGGGAAATTAGGGCAGGCTTGCCCCACAGCTGATGATAACTGTACCTGCACTGTTGAGATTGTACGTGAAAAAATGATTTTTTTGTTTTACAGTTTAAACCATGAAAGGATCAAAAGCTTTAGTTGACCAACTATAGCAATGTAGTATTAGTTTTGGAAAAGCTAAGGTTTTTAAATTTACTTCATTGTACTTTTCACACATCCTAGTTTTGATCTCTTGTACTGTAATAAGCGCACTGAAAGTAGTATCTAGGCTCAGAACACACGTGAGTCTTGACACAGAGTTGCAAACAGCTTCACGTGTAGTGAAGACAGTTGAAGCCAGTTTATGATGAACAGAAGCCCC
>BOLG01001344.1:0-45219 GCA_016861445.1 Oryzias woworae | reverse complement strand
TGGCGGCTCAGGCTTTAGACCATAAGTTCACATCATGTTTGTTCCTCTGCAGAGAAAGCGTGGTCCCACTCATTCAGAGTCTACAACTCTGGTCTTCAAATGTCACATCGTCTCCTTTATGGTCTGTGGAAGTCATCTGCGTTTACTCTAGACTGAACCAGAGACCGGACTTTCGCTTCCAGTCAGACCACAGGAACCCTTACCCAAACAGTTCAAGTACGGTTGGGCTGCTGTGCTGGTTTTGTTCTGGACTGATCCACTCTCTGCATGTAACTCCATCATTGACCAGTTCATGTGACAGCTGGACATGGAGGAGACTTGGTAGGACATGTTCCAGAACCGCCTGATCCAGACTGCTGGAAGCGGCTTTTAGAACTTTAGATTTAAATGCACCTGACTGATGAAGCTACTAAGATTAGCGGTGAAACATTTTAAAAGAAGACATCAAGTCCATGACATCCTTCTCCACCTGGATGAGACCTTCCAACAGAAGATGTCTAGTGTCCTTAAATATTTGTCACTCAGAACTCTAAACTGTTTCTGCTTAGATATCTGTCAAGTCAAAAGTAGGTCATGGTTCAGTTTTGTGTTTTGGAAACAGCTCAGCCATGGGAACCATCTCCCCATAATGTGACTGTCCTTGATTCTTTTTCAGAACTGTTTTCTCATCCTCCCGACATGCTGTGTGGGTGAGCTCACCTTGAGTCATCACATACTTATCCATTTGTGTGATCTGTGGCATTGAGCCCAGAAAGGTTCCACACCTGACTCACTTGTGGCTCCAGTATCAGTCAGAAGAACTGGTCTGTTCCCACTTGACCCACAGATGGTCTCCTGAGTCAGGTTTCCTGTAGAGACAGCAACGTCGACATACAGGTGAATCACGACATACGGGTATATATCATCGACATAAACGGTATATCATCGACATAAAAAATACTATCATCGACATACGGGTATCATCGACATACGGGTGAATCGTCGACAAGAATGACGGTAATGTCCGACATACGGATGAATCATCACATACGGGTGAATCGTCGCATATACGGGTATATCATCGACATACGGGTTATATCATCGACATACGGTGTATATCATCGCCATACGTTATATCTCGACTATAAACGGGTATATCAATCGACGATACGTGAATCGTCGACATACGGGTTGAATCTCAACATACGGGTGAAATCGTCAACATACGGGTTGAATCGTCGACATACGGGTATAATCGTCGACTAACGGTATATCACGACATACGGGTATATCATCGACATACGGGTATATCATCGCACTACGGGTGAATCGCCGACATACGGGGGTGAATCGTCAACATACCGGGAATCGTCGACATACGGGTATATCATCGACATACGGTATATCATCGACATACGGGTATATCATCGACATACGGGTATATCAACATCGACATATATAGGGATTCAATCGACATACGGTGTAATCATCAACATACGGGTGAATCGTCGACATACGGAACTTGCTGCTTTTGGGACTGTCTGGTTGTTTTTTAACGTGTCAATGTCTTTAAACATACATAACCATTGTTGGTCACCAGTGTTGGTGCTGCGTGCAGGAACTCCCCGCCTAAATAAAAGCCTGAAGTCTGCCAGCGCTGAGCTCATGGTTTTAACTTTGGGGAAGGTTTCTTGTGAAACCCTCCTGCCTGCTGCAGCTTGCTGCTGTTGCGCTCCATGTTGCCCTGGCAACAGCAGTCGACCTGAGACAAAGGTTTACTGTTGAGGAGCAGAAGTGCAGCAAGATTGTTGTGTTGGATCTGTCACCAGAAAACTGGACTTTCTCTGGTTCTGTTCTACCAGTAGGTGTTTGCAGCCCGTCCTGATGTCACGCGTTGCTCTGCTCCCATTAGCTCTAATGAGTCAACGGTTCTCAACAAACCTGCCCTGTTGGTTAAATAAAGGTTTTACAAACATCAGTTTCTGAGTCTGGTTTCCTGTCTGTCAAACCCTGGAACCCTGCGGTTCCTCTAGTTCCTCTTCACCCTCATCATGAGGAGACTGCTGTTCTGATGGTTCATCAGTGCTTCACAGACCAAAGTTTTACTGGTGTCCTCTTCCTCAGGCACCGGGACATTCGGCAGAGTCTTCCTGGTCAAAGAACAGAAGAGCAGAGCCTTCTACGCCTGAAGCAGATGAAGATTGCAGACGTCATCCGGTTGAAGCAGGAGCAGCACGTGCACAATGAGAAGGAGGTGCTTAGCGAGGTCAACCACCCCTTCCTCATCCTTCTGTGAGTCCTCTCATCCTCATCGTACCTTCACACCGGGCGTGTGATGTGCATTCCAAAGCAACGCTAAACACAGATTCAGTATGTCCTAAAAAGTTTCAAAGAAGTGTTAAATGTGCTTTTAAAACCTCTTGAAATGTGAATTCAAAGATTCAAAGTATATTCAAAAATGCGCTAAACACGGATTCAAAAAAATGCACATTCAGAAACATGCTAATCCGCATTCAAGAATGCTTTAAATGTGTATTAACATACCCAAACCTTCAGGCTTAACCTGGAGGTTTAACACTTCTCTGTTAAAAGATCATGAGTTCATTCAGTTCTTTAAAAAGAGTGGGCAACCTTCTTAGAATTTAATGATACTCCTGATATTTCACCATGTGTTTCTTTAGGAAACAGCAAAAGCAGTGGATGAGAGGAAAAAAATATTTCTTATTCAACAATAAAAAACACAAAGAGAAAGCAGATTTATTAGAAATAGAAAATAAATCAAAGATCTAGAGCTGCTTATGCTGCTTCTGCACAGAACACATTCTGGGAGATCTGAAAAATTTAAAGCTTCAGTTAAATGACATCATCAATAAGCAAACACAATTCCAAATACAAAAAAACTTCGACTCGAAAATTTTGATAACTCAAATAAATCGGGTAAATTTTTAGCTAATCAGCTTAAAATTAATAAAGAAAAATCAACAATTACATCTATTATAGACCACACAGGAAAATGGTCACTCACGACCCGGTTAAATCAATAAAACGTTTAAAGATTTTGATAAAAACTTGTTACACATCACAGGTCAATCCATCAGAGCAAAGTATGAACCTCATTTTTTTAATAATGTAACTCTACCCAGATTACATGAGGATCAAAGCTCAAACTTAGACTCTCTGCTCTCATTGGCTGAACTTCATGAAGCTCTGTTACTGATGCCCAGCAAACAAAGCCCCAGGGCCTGATGGCTTTCCTGTTGAGTTTTATAAGGAATTCTGGGAACAGCTGGCACAAACTTTTTATAAAATAGTTACTTTTATCAAGGAAAGCCAATCACTGCCACCTCACATGAATTCAGCTAACATAATCCTCCTTCTCAAACCAGAAAAAGATCCCACAATTCCTTCAAGCTATCGCCCCATTTATCTAATCAATGCAGACATAAAAATTATTTGCAAAGCACTTGCACAGAGAATGGAAAAAAAATCATTCCTCATATAATTCATCATGATCAAACTGGATTTATTAAAGGTAGACACTCAAGTGATAATGTCCGCAGACTTGTTAACATAATAGATTTTGCCACTATTAAAAACCAGGAAACAACCATACTCTCATTGGTGCTGAAAAAGCATTTGAACAGAGTAAAGTGGAAGTTCCTCATTGCTGCCCCTCCATAAGTTTGGGTTTGGGGAATCCTTCATTGATTGGATTAAAATATTATATCATAACCCAAATGCATCAGTCAGAACCAACAAACAGACTTCTGACAGATTTTTTCTTGGTAGAGAGACCAGACAGGGTTGTCCACTCTCCCCCTCTCTTTTTGCTATATTTATTGAACCTTTGGCTGCAACAATAAGACAACGTGAGAGCATTAAAGGAATTACAACAAAATACAGTAATCATAAAATTAGTCTTTATGCTGATGACATATTACTTTTTCTGAACAATTCACATTCCATTAGTGAAACAACAGCAATTATTAATGAATTTTCCTCTATCTCAGATTACTCAATTAACTGGAACAAATCAGTTTTATTGTCACTAAATGGTAATGGCCGAGCAAACGACCTCAATCCCAGTCAAATCAGGAAATATCAAATATCTAGGTATTTATTTCTCCTCGAACTGTCAGAACTGGTGCAAACTAAACTACACCCCATTACTGAAAAGTATACAGGATGATCTAACCCGCTGGGTCAACCTGCCTCTGTCACTCATGGGTAAGATAGCAACAGTAAAAATGAACATTTTACCCAAAGTTAATTATCTGTTCTCAATGATCCACACACAACCACCAATAAAATGGTTCAAAACATTAGATTCAGCCATATCCAGCTTCTTATGGAACAATAAACCTGCAAGAATTAGTCTAAAAACTTTAAAAGTATTAAAGGTGTATTTAAAAATGCGTTAATATGGTTTTAAAAATGTGTTTTTATTATGCGTTAAATATGTGTAATAAAAATATAGTGAAATATGTTTTAAATGTGTTTAATTTTTTTTGAAAATGTGGTAAATGTGTTTTTTAAAAATCCTTGAAAAACCTTTTTTAAATCCTAATTTTCATGATGACATCACCGCTCTGGTTTTCTAATCCATGAAAGATGGGCGACAGAGATGGACCATGAAACAAGCTTTTTCAGGCTCCGCCCCACCTTGATTCCCTGACCTCGTATCCCGCTCTGTGCCTGCAGCTCTGGACCCACCACGACGAGCGCTTCCTCTACATGCTGATGACTTTGTGGCCGGTGGCGAGCTCTTCAGCTACCTGCGCAGCCGGGGCCGCTTCAGCAACGCCGCCGGCCTGTTTTTCACGTCAGAGATCATCTGCGCCATCGAGTACCTGCACTCCAAACTCATTGTCTACAGAGACCTGAAGCCCGAGAACAGTCTTGCTGGACGCCGAGGGACACATCCGGCTGACGGACTTCGGCTTCGCCAAGAAGCTGTCATACAAGTGAGTGGCTGCGGGAGCAGGGCCTCCCTCTGTGGGCAGGGAGAACGTCCTCTGTGTGGTTCCTCAGAGGAGATCTGTGTTTCTTTTATGATGAATGTGTGTGGTTCGTCTCAGAGCCCAGCCTGAAGGCGATCTTCTGACTTCACTCACTAAATCATGTCCTAAAATCCTTGACGGTAAAGAACACAACAGAGTCAGCAGAAGTCTAGAGGACGTTTCAGAGGAACGTCTCTGCGTAATGGTTCCGAGGTTTTCGGTCCATGCTTGGAGAACATCCAGACAGATCTGAGTGTGTGGTGTCTCCCTCAGAACTGGACTCTGTGTGGAACTCCGGAAGGTACCTGGCTCCTGAGGTGATCCAGAGCAAAGGCCATGGCCAGCGCCGTGGACTGGTGGGCCTCTGGGCATCCTCATCTTTGAGATGCTGGCTGGGTGAGTCCTGGTGAACACCAGAGGGCGCTGTGGCTCTGTTCCAGAAGCGCAGCTGCATGAAGGCTCAGATGATGACCTGAGAAGAGTCAGGAACAGCAGGTGATGACGTTCTCCTGTCCACAGGTACCCTCCCTTCTTTGATGACAACCCCTTTGGGATCTACCAGAAGATCCTGTCTGAAAGCTGGACTTCCCCGCGCCATCTTGGACTTCTACGTGAAGTAAGCTGATGATTCCTTGTGGGCGGGGCCTCTAGCACTACTGGGACAGTTCTGCCTCAGTGGGGGGGCGAGGTTAAAGGTCGAACTCCCTGTGGACTTTCCTTTAAGTGAGCTCTGGAAGAGTGAAGCCCATCTCTGACGTTGTCGTGGCAACGTGGACGGAGAACTCTGACGGAGAAGGTCAGGAGTGTTCCTGCCTTAAGGAGTGGAACTGATAGAAACAACTGGTCACATGACCTCAGCGTTCCTCCTCCTTTCTTCTTACATTATAGGTTTCCATAGCAACATTGTGTTAGTGCTCCAACACAGACACTAATTACAGGACTGTGTGGGATTGTCTTCTTCACCTTTGACCTCTCCAAAGCAAAGTGACATCACAGCTCTTCAGGTTGCTGTCTGTCTGCCTTGGGGTGGGGGTGGGCATGTTTGCTGTAGGCTCCTGTCATCCCCCCCCCCCCTGTCTGACACAGTTTGTAGTGCAGCTCCTCTGATGTGGTCTCTCCAACCCCCCATCACAGCTGATGACTCACCTGGATCCTTTGAAGCTCCGCCCCCCACAAGAACACCTCCAGCCAGCAGATCTGTGCTGATTACAGGTTATGGGGTCAACCCCCCGTGATCTGAAGGGCACTTCTCCTCATGAGGAGCTGTCGTTGGTTCAGATTCCTCTGACCAAAGTTCTCCTATGTTCTCCTGGTTTTCATGAAAACATCCTCATGGTCTCTTTTCTGAGAAGGTTCCTCTACAGCTCCTCAGACTGTTCTCTTCTCCCTCAGAGATCTCATCAAGAAGCTCCTGGTGATCGACAAGAGCCAGACGGCTCGGGAACATGAAGGTGAGTCCATCACACCTTCACTGAGTCCCTGACAGAACGGTTCTGCAGATGAGGAGGACCATCTCAGTGATGGAGACAGTCAGGCTGAGATCTGCAGACAGAGACCAACATCCTCTAAATCTGCTGCTCTCTGTTCCAGAACGGAGCCGAGGACGTGAAGAAGCACCGCTGGTTCAAGATGGTGGACTGGGAGGCGGTTCCTTTGAGGAAGCTGAAGGTCGGTATGACGGTCCGACAGATGATTGGATGGAGATTCACAGATGAAGACGTTCTGTCTTTGTCCACAGCCCCCCATCACCCCCAAAGTGTCTCACGAGGGCGACACTTCCAATTTTGATGTTTACCCCGAGGACGACTGGAAGAAAGACCACGCCGTTCCCCCCAAGGAGCTGGAGATCTTTAAGAACTTCTGACTGATGGGTGGAGGAATGAGGAGGCGGTCTCTGAATGGATCCTGATCCCGTCTCCGGAGTGACTCGGTCTCTGAATGGATCCTGATCCCGTCTCCGGAGTGACTCGGTCTCTGAATGGATCCTGATCCTGTCTCCGGAGTGACTCGGTCTCTGAATGGATCCTGATCCCGTCTCCAGAGTGACTCGGTCTTTGAATGGACTCCGTCTCCGGACGGAGTTGGCCCAGAGACAGAAGTGTTTTTTGAAGTTACTGTTGATCTTCCTGAGCCTGATCAGATGCAAAAACAACCTGAAGACTGTTATGTTCTACAAGAACCACCGTTTTTTATGGACCCGCGTTTGTATTCGGTTCTTGACCTTGGTGCTGCAGAAGGCCGCTCGTGTCTGAGTTCTTCTGATTGGTGCCTTACATCATGCTGTGATGAAGAGGAGGTCACCTCCTCTGGATCGCCTTGTAGTTCCTCTTGATCCAGAACCAAAGCACTCTGTTCTAGAACAGGCTCACTGTTCCTCATGACTCAGTCCTGTTAAAAAAAACATAAGGTTTTTCAGTATAAACTTCCTGTTTGTGCTGTCTGATCAAAGCTGTAAACATTCAGGTCTGCTGTTCTGGGTCGCTCTGCTCACCAAACTGGTTCTGGTTCAGACCTGGAACCAGTTCTCTGGTCTTCTTCCACTACAGACTCTATCTGGTACCACCTGGGTACCCATTAGAACCCGGCCCCTTAAAAGGAAAAGGATCTTCAGATGTTTTTCTGTTACACTGGTGTCACCACGGTTCTTCAGGGTTTAAGGATCCGTCCTGTTCTTCAACAGAACCATCAGCGCTATGTCTCTATGCAGCGGGACAGCCTCTTCATCAGGACTTTCTGTGACCCAGTTTCCGTTTCTCCTCAGATGATGTCACAGCAGACATGAGGAGGTCTGCTGTTGTCTCTGCTCTTCAGCAGAACGTTTGTCTTTGTGAAGATGTTCTGCTGGCAGAACCGTGATCTGCTGCTGTGGTTGGTCATCCTTTGAGCCAATCAGGCACTTGTGTTCTCTGTGTGGAACCAGAAACAGGTGATCATTAGAACCAGCTTATGTAAACTTCTCCATGTTTCTGTGCACGAGGCCTCCTCTTGACCTCCTCTGTGTTTGTTACATCAACGCGGCGCTAGCGTGTCTGTGGAAGACAGGAAGTACAGTGTGGAACCAGCTCAGATTGGTTCCTGTTGGTGGAAACATGTTCTTGTTGTTCTCACGCTTCAAATATCAGTGTTCTACATCATCATCATTCTGCTCCTGTAGCATTTCTTAGGCCACCAGTACTGGTTCTATCCGCTCGGTTCCAATGACGCCTCTCCACAGAACCACAAACCTAACTCTGGAAGCAGCTGATGGTTCTGTTAGGATCTGTCCAGCCTTGTTCTACCGTCTTACAGCAGACTGTTCTCTGATCTTCTAAAGGGTTTGGTCTCCATGGGAACAGGATGGTGTTTGTGAGAGCGTGTGATAGAGAGCCCGTCGTAGACCCCGGTGGATTCCCATCCGTCCTGTTCTTGTGGTTCCTGCATGAATGTTGTCCGTCATAAAGGTCCCTGTCCATTCCCCGCTGGTGTACTGTTAAAGAGCTCATGTCAGTGTCTGCTGTTGTCTAGAACCAATAAAGACACTTTTCCATAGTTGTCTGTCTGGTTCCAACCTGCAGACCTGATGATCTGAGACCTGAACAGTTGGTTCTGGTCGCTCATTCAAGATGGATCTGGACTCAGGTAGAACATCAGGAACCTTTGGCTAACGCCAGAGTCCAGACGTCTGTGTGTCAGTCCGTGAAGACCACTGAGATTACGTGATTTCTCCTGGAACTCTCAGAGGTTTGGTCATATGAACTTGTTCTGTCCTTACCGCCTTTTTAAACCGAGAACTAGAGTTTGATGATGAATGACAGTCGTGAACGGCAGCTGCTACACACCCCGCTACATTCTGCCTCTGCCACCCTGGTCCGAGCTCCATGAGACAAATTTGTGGGAAAAAAACATCCCTGTAGCAACATTGATCCCCGTAGCAACCGTCCAATGTTTTGGTCACCTGAGGGTGATGAACAGGTCTTCATCGTTTTGAAAAGAACTGGAAAAAGGACAGAGGTTTTCACACATTCCTAACATTCGAATCCTAGGTCACATTGTTTCCTTCAGCTTGAGCAACCTTTCCTGTATTACATTTTCACTATGTTTAGTAAAAATATGTGCAAGTAATGGTGGGGGACGCCACTTTTTGCGAGCTTGCCACGCTAATGCGTTATAAATCTACAAATCTGTAATTCCAACACTTTTCCAAAGCAACTTTCCAATGATGCTGCAGGAATTAGGAGGCGATGGATCGAAATGTCTTGGAAAGCGTGTACATTTGTAGCTGGTACTAAAGGTGATTTTTTTTTTTTAATTAATTCAAGATGGCGCCATCTTTCTGAGGTCAAAAGTCACCTAACCTTTGGTTGTGGTTGGAGACTTAACACAATGGGTGTGAAACTTTTTTACAGACCACTTAAACAAAAGCTTTCTTTTGTCATTTTGTGGGAAAATGTGAACATCATCAAATTTCACAATGTTCTACAAAATGGCCGCCAAGCCGTAGATCATATATAATCCCATAATAATTCCAAAACTTCCTTTCGATATCCGTGACACCTATGTTTTGGATTTGTTAGAGGATTCAATCATACATTTGAGCCTCTCAGGAGATTTTTCTCTCGTCATCTTTTCTGTGATCTGCCGCCAGACTCAACCTGAACTCTACTCTAACTGCTCAAGCTCCTCCCATCTAAACAGTGGGGCGGGGCCAAGTGAGTATTTAATGACAGGTGAGCATCAGTCAGCTGACTGTAAGCACTGTAGCGAGAGAAGATGAAAGACTCTTAACGTGCACAGACACAGCTGGGCCAGAACAGATCAAACTGTTTACACCTGGAGTTCCTCCTGTTCCAGTGACTGCTCCTCTGTCCACCACAGCAGGTTCTCCATGTTAGGAAGAGCCTGACAGAACCTTAACCCACGTGGTTAACCGCTCACAAACATGTGAGGAAAGGTGAGATCCAGGTCTGGATCAGGGGACTGGGTTCTGAAATAGATTCTGGTTTGGATCAGGGACTGGATTCTGAAATAGATTCTGGTCTGGATCAGGGACTGGATTCTGAAATAGATTCTGGTTTGGATCAGGGACTGGATTCTGAAATAGATTCTGGTTTGGATCAGGGACTGGATTCTGAAATAGATTCTGGTCTGGATCAGGGAATGGATTCTGAAAGATTCTGGTCTGGATCAGGGACTGGATTCTGAAATAGATTCTGGTTTGGATCAGGGACTGGATTCTGAAATAGATTCTGGTCTGGATCAGGGAATGGATTCTGAAAGATTCTGGTCTGGATCAGGGACTGGATTCTGAAATAGATTCTGGTTTGGATCAGGGACTGGATTCTGAAATAGATTCTGGTTTGGATCAGGGACTGGATTCTGAAATAGATTCTGGTTTGGATCAGGGACTGGATTCTGAAATAGATTCTGGTCTGGATCAGGGACTGGATTCTGAAATAGATACAGGACTGGATCATGAAATAGATCCAGGTCTGGATCAGGGACTGGGTTCTGAAATAGATCCAGGTCTGGATTCTGAAATAGATTCTGGTTTGGATCAGGGACTGGATTCTGAAATAGATCCAGGTCTGGATCAGGGACTGGGTTCTGAAATAGATCCAGGTCTGGATCAGGGACTGGATTCTGAAATAGATCCAGGTCTGGATCAGGGAATGGATTCTGAAAGATTCTGGTCTGGATCAGGGACTGGATTCTGAAATAGATTCTGGTTTGGATCAGGGACTGGATTCTGAAATAGATCCAGGTCTGGATCAGGGACTGGATTCTGAAATAGATCCAGGTCTGGATCAGGGACTGGATTCTGAAATAGATTCTGGTTTGGATCAGGGACTGGGTTCTGAAATAGATCCAGGTCTGGATTCTGAAATAGATTCTGGTTTGGATCAGGGACTGGATTCTGAAATAGATCCAGGTCTGGATCAGGGACAGGGTTCTGAAATAGATCCAGGTCTGGATCAGGGACTGGATTCTGAAATAGATTCTGGTTTGGATCAGGGACTGGATTCTGAAATAGATACAGGTCTGGATCAGGGACTGGATTCTGAAATAGATTCTGGTTTGGATCAGGGACTGGATTCTGAAATAGATCCAGGTCTGGATCTATTTGGACCATTTTTCACCCATTTTTTAATTTGGCCTTTGTTTTTCTAAAAATATATAAATATGAATCTAATTTTTGTTTTCAAATGCTCTTTATTTTTATGTGTTTCTTTATTTTTATAAGTTATATCAAATAGAAACATTTAAATTAGAGTAAAGAAAAGGTAAAGACATTCATTCTTTTTTTTTTCATTCATTCAATGAAGGAATGAAGGAATGCAGACGTTTGGACCTGTATTCAGAGCTTCCTCAGGCCCATTCAGCATGCTGCAGAATTTGACTGGCTTTCCTTGCACCTGAGAGATGAATCCACTGAGGCCCAGTTCCCTTCATAGTGTCAGATGGAACCGTCCCAGCACACAGACTGAACTTTGGACTCAAATGGACCTGGCATACACTAACCAGTTTTCTAGAGTAGTAGATGACAGACTGGATGAACATCTGAAGACAGACAAGCTCTGCAGAACCCTCACACACAGGAAAACCCCACCCCACCACTGGAAGCACATGAGCCACACTGAACCTCAGGTTCCTGACAGAGCAACAAGGGACCAACAGGAGCCTGGATGGTGGCAAGCTCTCTGATGATCGGGCCCGGCAGCAGGGATTAGAAGCCAGTTCATCAAGCTGTCAGCATGGACAGATCCACACTGACGATCTGAAGATCTCTGTAGAACCTGACAGATCCACACTGACGATCTGAAGATCTCTGTAGAACCTGACAGATCCACACTGACGATCTGAAGATCTCTGTAGAACCTGACAGATCCACACTGACGATTTAAAGATCCCTGTAGAACCTGACAGATCCACACTGACGATCTGAAGATCTCTGTAGAACCTGACAGATCCACACTGACGATCTGAAGATCTCTGTAGAACCTGACAGATACACACTGACGATTTAAAGATCCCTGTAGAACCTGACAGATCCACACTGACGATCTGAAGATCTCTGTAGAACCTAGACAGATCCACACTGACGATCTGAAGATCTCTGTAGAACCTGACAGATCCACACTGACGATCTGAAGATCTCTGTAGAACCTGACAGATCCACACTGACGATCTGAAGATCTCTGTAGAACCTGACAGATCCACACTGACGATTTAAAGATCCCTGTAGAACCTGACAGATCCACACTGACGATTTAAAGATCCCTGTAGAACCTGACAGATCCACACTGACGATTTAAAGATCCCTGTAGAACCTGACAGATCCACACTGACGATTTAAAGATCCCTGTAGAACCTGACAGATCCACACTGACGATCTGAAGATCTCTGTAGAACCTGACAGATCCACACAGATTTTTACTGTTGATAGACAAAAGAACGGTGGTTTTTGTCATCTCCTGGATTTTCTTCTTACATTGTTCCATCAGTTTGGAGAACTTCGGGATATCTAAGATCACACTGTGATCAGTTCAGAAGGTCCACTGGTTCTCCCTGGACCTCCAGAGGTCACAGGTGTGGATTCATCCCAGTGAACCTTCATTGCTGAAGACCTCAGATCAACCTGCATGAGGTGAAGAAGTGACCTTTTCATTTCGGTAACTTTGAATCCACTGAAATGAAATGAGACAAACAGTGATGCACAAATAAAAACATTTGGAGTTTGTTTCACGGACATTTGATTTTCTTTAATCAACTTCAACTTCATTCAAAGTCATTATATGAATTTTTCATTTATTCTGGTTTTCCTGGTTTTAAGACTTTACATTAATGTCCTCTGTCTTCATTTGAATGTTTAATTGATTGTTTACCTCGTGTTTTCTGAATTCAAGTGTAAATCATTTTATTCATTACATACCTCTCTGAGTTTAGATCATAAACAGGACCTTCTCTGACCTGTATCGCTGCTACTCTGATTGGTCGGCTTCATCCAGGTGTCCATGTCTGACCCGCATTCTTCTGGTCCTGCAGGCGCAGAGAAGATTCCCTTTCATAAGGCCGGCACCGTTGTCATGACAACATACAAAACAAACAATCACAAACACTCAAGTGCTGGAAACTATGCTCCACATTTTGGAGCAAAGACGGCAGGGCGCCGGGCAGGAATCAAACCCTCCACACCTGACGGACATTCAGTCACACCTGACGGACGTCCACTCACACCTGACGGACATCCGCTCACACCTGACGGACATCCGCTCACACCTGACGGACATCCGCTCACACCTGACGGACATCCGCTCACACCACCTGACGGACATCCGCTCACACCACCTGACGGACGTCCACTCACCTGACAGACGTCCACTCACACCACCTGACGGACGTCCACTCACACCACCTGACGGACGTCCACTCACACCACCTGACGGACGTCCGCTCACACCTGACGGACGTCCACTCACAACCTGACGGACGTCCCCTCACACCTGACGGACGTCCCCTCACACCTGACGGACGTCCGCTCACACCTGACGGACGTCCGCTCACACCTGACGGACGTCCTCTCACACCTGACGGACGTCCCCTCACACCTGACAGACGTCCCCTCACACCTGACGGACGTCCTCTCACCTGACGGACGTCCAGTCATGCCTGACGGACGTCTCACGCAGCTCACGCCTGACGGACGTCCGCTCATCCCGCTCACGCCTGACCGACGTCCACTCACACCTGACGGACGTCCCCTCACACCTGACGGACGTCCGCTCACGCCTGACGGACGTCCGCTCACACCTGAGGGACGTCCTCTCACCTGACGTATGTCCCCTCACATCTGACGGACGTCCAGTCACACCTGTGATCCTGAAAGCTTAGGGGAGGAGTCTCGTTCTCCTGGACTCTGTTCCCTGATAACAAACAACCGATGTTGAGGAGCAGGCTGGCAGGGTACTCTGGAGTTTCTGGTGGTGGTCTTCATGTGGGGAGACCTCCTCCATCCCTGTAATTACCGCTACACTTTAATAGCTGCCAGATCCACCAGTACCTGGCAGCCGGTCCGCTCTATAAGAGCCCCCCACCTCAATGAATGGCTTTTTTTCTCCTATGGTCATTAGGGGGAGGGGGAGCTGAACCACAGATGAGGCTACAGGTAAATTCTGCGAGGAGCTCCTGTTCTGCAGAAGCTGCTCTGCTCAAAGGTTTTGGGTTCAGCTCATTTCAAACCAACCAGATCTCCAGTCTGAACCAGTTCTTACAGGGCCGGATCAACACTCTTCAGGGCCCCCTACAAACATGCAGACTCACCTGTCCAAACATCAAAGCTCAGCAATTTCAGGAAGCAGCAAGAGGGCGGAGTTTGCTCAGAGTCCAGGAACGTGGGTCAGGTTCTGGCTTTGGGGCTCCTGTGGGTCAGGCTGGTCTTTCCTCAGCTTTAGCTGAAGATAAACCTCGATTCTGGCCGGGTAATGCCCTACAGGAGCAGGAACCAGGAGGAGACGCAGGTCAACATGAACGTAATGTCAGGAGATGACCAAAGATGTTGTTGGAAAAGGAGTGAAGCCTCCAGGACAGCTCTAAAATGAAAGGGGCGGAGCTTCCCTGACATCACACCCAGGCGGCAGACGGTTTCCTCGCCGTAACACCAGCGTGTGAAAGCAAGCAGCCAAGATGAAGAAGTTGTGGCTCCACAACACTCCTCTGTACAGGACAAAGCCCATCTGTCCTGAGGAGAACCCCCACGGTTCTGAGCTGCTGACTCTGGAGAAGAACACATTTGAGAACAAAGACCACGTCCTAACGTCAAACTTTTGCAGCAAAACCATCGTTTCTGACCACGAGGTTCCTCAGGAGAACAAGTTCTCTAACGATTCAATAAGATGACTGCAGAGCTGGCTCCAAACGGCCCCCAGAGCTGTTTCTAAAGGCAGACGATCACCTCGCAGACGGCTGTTCTCCACTATTCTTCAGGTCAGAAAGTGGTCTTTTGGAACCAGTAGGTGGTTTGGAACCAGTTGGTGGTTTAGAACCAGAAGGTTGTTTGAAACCAGCAGGTGGTTTGGAACCAGTTAGTGGTTTGGAACAAGCTGATGGTTGTTTTGGTGTAGAGATGGTTCTGAAGGTGATCATTCTTGATCCAATCCAAAGTTTCCTCTATGTTCTCTCAGAAACCTCTGATCATAGAGGTTCTATGGTTCTATTCTCTTCTGTTGTAACTTTAGGAACATTCTGTTGATCATTCCAGAAGAACTACTGTCAGACTGGAGGTGTTTTATCCAGGAGATCCAGTGAGGGACCAGCTTTTCTGCTGAAGCTGCATCTGTGGGAGTTCAGACTGCAGATGTTCTGGAATGCAGCGATGGACCCAGAACTTCTCATCCAGAACTGTTGATCCTGCAGATGTTCTGGAATGCAGCGATGGACCCAGAACTTCTGATCCTGCAGCAGAACCCCCTTCCAGACTTTGAGGGAGAACCTGTCCTTGTCGGTTCTGCTCTCTCTAGATTCACCTCCTCCAGGTTCGGCTTCAGACGTCAGAATTTTAAAGTTCTTGAGTCACAGCTCCGCCGCCCAGCCCAATATTAGCGCGCATGCTCGCTCCCCCCCGCCCCGCGGCCACGCGCCTCGCGGGGTATTCCGCAGCAGAGCTGCGGAGGCGCAGAGAGGCGGAGGAGGACCGGCGGAGCTGGACTGCCAGGAACTGGAAGACCTTTCCCGCGCGGATTCTCCTGCTTTCATCCTGGATGGAGTTGAGGACAGGCTGAGCTGACGGAAGGACCATGCGCGCGCTCCGCTGCCTTCTGGCGCTCGTGCTGCTTTTGCCCCTCGCGGCCCCCGCCCGCTGCCCCCGGCCCTGCACGTGCCCCCAGCTCGCGGAGCTGCACTGCACCTTCCGCTCGCTGCTGTCCGTCCCGGGGGGGTTGCCGGTGGAGCTGCGGCGCGTGAACCTGGGGTCAGTGGGCTCAGATGGTCCGGTAGAGTTTAACAGACGCTAAAACTCAATCTGTGCATTATTAATAGCCAGACAGTTTGAGATTAGAGCAGTGTATTATTTCATCTGGATTAGGACATTTGTAACCCAGAGGAGGGTTCGTTTACCAGGGTTTCTGTCTACTGTAGCTCTGCTGTTGAAGATTCTTCAATTTTCTTTCATGAGATTTCATCATTTCACACATCAGTAACTTTGTATGATTTAATCTTAATCTGTAGCTAGTTTAGTAGACCCACACAAATGTGATAACCATTTCCCCTTAAGTAACAACGTTACCATTACCTTAATGCTACCCTTAACTTTACCTTTAACTGTCATCAATGTTACCATTACTTTAATTCTACCCTTAACTTTACCCTTAACTGTCAACAATGTTACCATTACTTTAATTCTACCCTTAACTTTAGCTTTAACTGTCAACAATGTTACCATTACCTTAATGCTACCCTTAACTTTACCTTTAACTGTCATCAAGTTACCATTACTTTAATTCTACCCTTAACTTACCCTTAACTGTCAACAATGTTACCATTACTTGTAATTCTACCCTTAACTTTAGCTTTAACTGTCAACAATGTTACCATTACCTTAATGCTACCCTTAACTTTACCTTTAACTGTCATCAATGTTACCATTACCTTAATGCTACCCTTAACTTTACCTTTAACTGTCATCAATGTTACCATTACTTTAATTCTACTACCCTTAACCTTTAGCTTTAACTGTCAACAATGTTACCATTACCTTAATGCTACCCTTAACTTTACCTTTAACTGTCAACAATGTTACCATTACTTTAATTCTACCCTTAACTTTAGCTTTAACTGTCAACAATGTTACCATTACTTTAATTTCTACCCTTAACTTTACCCTTAACTGTCATCAATGTTACCATTCCTTTTAATTCTATCTACCCTTAATTTAGCTTTAACTGTCAACAATGTTACCATTACCTTAATGCTATCCTTAACTTTACCTTTAACTGTCAACAATGTTACCATTACCTTAATGCTACCCTTAACTTTACCTTTAACTGTCATCAATGTTACCCATTACTTTAATTCTACTACCCTTAACTTTACCCTTAACTGTCAACAATGTTACCATTACTTAATTCTACCCTTAACTTTAGCTTTAACTGTCAACAATGTTACCATTACCTTAATGCTACCCTTAACTTTACCTTTAACTGTCATCAATGTTACCATTACCTTAATGCTACCCTTAACTTTACCTTTAACTGTCATCAATGTTACCATTACTTTAATTCTACCCTTAACTTTAGCTTTAACTGTCAACAATGTTACCATTACCTTAATGCTACCCTTAACTTTACCTTTAACTGTCAACAATGTTACCATTACTTTAATTCTACCCTTAACTTTAGCTTTAACTGTCAACAATGTTACCATTACTTTAATTCTACCCTTAACTTTACCCTTAACTGTCATCAATGTTACCATTACTTTAATTCTACCCTTAACTTTAGCTTTAACTGTCAACAATGTTACCATTACCTTAATGCTATCCTTAACTTTACCTTTAACTGTCAACAATGTTACCATTACCTTAATGCTACCCTTAACTTTACGTTTAACTGTCATCAATGTTACCATTACTTTAATTCTACCCTTAACTTTACCCTTAACTGTCAACAATGTTACCATTACTTTAATTTCTAATTCTACCCTTAACTTTAGCTTTAACTGTCAACAATGTTACCATTACCTTAATGCTACCCTTAACTTTACCTTTAACTGTCAACAATGTTACCATTACCTTAATGCTACCCTTAACTTTACCTTTAACTGTCAACAATGTTACCATTACCTTAATGCTACCCTTAACTTTACCTTTAACTTTACCCTTAACTGTCAACATTGTTACATTACCTTAATTTTATCCTTAACCTTACCCTTAACATTAACCCTTAAATGTTAACAATGTTACAATTTCCCTAATTCTATTAACTGTAAACTGTAAAGGTTACAATTACCTTAATTCTACACCCAACTTTACCCTTAACTGTAAACAGTGTTACCATTACCTTAATTATACCCTTAACTTTATCTTAAACTGTCATCAATGTTACCATTACCTTAATGCTACCCTTAACTTTACCCTTAACTGTCAACAATGTTACCATTACTTTAATTCTACCCTTAACTTTAGCTTTAACTGTCAACAATGTTACCATTACCTTAATGCTACCCTTAACTTTACCTTTAACTGTCAACAATGTTACCATTACCTTAATGCTACCCTTAACTTTACCTTTAACTGTCAACAATGTTACCATTACCTTAATGCTACCCTTAACTTACCTTTAACTTTAACCCTTAACTGTCAACATTGTTACATTACCTTAATTTTATCCTTAACCTTACCCTTAACATTAACCCTTAAATGTTAACAATGTTACAATTTCCCTAATTCTATTAACTGTAAACGTGTAAAGGTTACAATTACCTTAATTCTACACCCAACTTTACCCTTAACTGTAAACAGTGTTACCATTACCTTAATTATACCCTTAACTTTATCTTAAACTGTCATCAATGTTACCATTACCTTAATGCTAACCCTTAACTTTACCCTTAACTGTCAACAATGTTACCATTACTTTAATTCTACCCTTAACTTTAGCTTTAAACTGTCAACAATGTTACCATTACCTTAATGCTACCCTTAACTTTAACTTTAACTGTCAACAATGTTACCATTACCTTAATGCTACCCTTAACTTTACCTTTAACTGTCAACAATGTTACCATTACTTTAATTCTACCCTTAACTTTACCTTTAACTTTACCCTTAACTGTCAACATTGTTACATTACCTTAATTCTATCCTTAACCTTACCCTTAACATTACCCTTAAATGTTAACAATGTTACAATTTCCCTAATTCTATTAACTGTAAACTGTAAATGTTACAATTACCTTAATTCTACACCCAACTTTACCCTTAACTGTAAACAGTGTTACCATTACCTTAATTCTACCCTTACTTTATCTTTAACTGTCATCAATGTTACCATTACCTTAATTCTAACCCTTAGCTTTACCCTTAACTTTAAACCCTTAAATGTAAACTAAGTTACAATTTTCTAATTCTATTAACTGTAAACTGTTAATGTTACCATTCCGTTAATCCTACCCTTAACTTTACTCTTAACTGTAAACAGTGTTAGCATTCCCTTAGTTCTACCCTTAACATTACCCTTAACTGTAAACAATGTTACATTTCCTCAATTCTATTAACTGTAAACTGTTTTACCTTTACATTATTTCTACCTTTAACTTTACCCTTAACTGTAAACTTTTGTTACTATTACTTTAATTCTCCCTTAACTTACCATTACCCTTTAATACCCTTAACTTAGACATTAAATTTACTCTTAGGTTTAAACCAAAAACTTTAACCTTAACTTTACCCTTAATCTTACCCTTAACGTTCACATGAACTTTACCCTTAATTTTAGCCTCAACGTTGACATTGACTTTCCCCTTTACTTTATCCTTTAGTTCATCCCTTAACTTTTGCTTTAACGTTATCCTTAACTTTAACCCCTAAACTGTACCCTTATATTTAACCTTAACTTTACCCTTAACTGTAAACTATTGTTACTATTACTTTAATTCTTCCCTTAACTTACCATTACCTTTAACCCTTAACTTAGACATTAACATTTACTCTTAGGTTTAACCAAAAACTTAACCTTAACTTTACCCTTAACTTTAACCGTTAACTTTAGGCTCCTTCCTTCACAAACCACATTGCACCGGCCCCTTCTGAACTCTCCTGTGGTGGGCCCCACGGGAGATTTAACCCTTCATTTTGAATAGTATGGGTAAAAGTATTTAACCCTTATGTTTTACCTTTGACCTTAACCCTTAATTTTAAACCCTTAAGTGAGGAGCAAAAACCAAATGCTGACATTTGCTGTGTCTGACTTTTATGAAATGGATAAAAACATAAAAATAAAATGAGGAAACTGTCACAAAAGTGATATTTTCTATCAATAATAATAAAAAACATAAATCTTTTGAAGAGCATTATGCTTTTTGTTAACATTGCTAGCTTAGAGGTTTCAGCTTAGCGATCAGAACATCCGCTAATGTGGGCTAATTAAGTCTGACAGAAGTGGCTGAGGAGAACGGCGGCCACATCATTCAAGAGTGAGTCATGTAGACAGATGTGGAGGAGAGAGGGCTGCAGTTTGACTATATGACACTTGACCCTTTGACCTTATCAGAAGAACTGGTTCGAGTGATGTCATCCATAGAAAACAGTTTACTCCTGGCTCCAGAAAAGTCAAGTCCATTCAGTCGCTGTTTTTTCATTAAACAAACGCAGCCGTGTTGGAGCCAGACGTCGACCGTAAGCAGTGATTGGTTCAATCAGGAAGGCTCCACCTACTTTTACTGAGACATCTGATTGGTCAGTTTATAACTTGAATAACGTGAACTACAGAAATAAAAAGAGGATTAAGATGATGATTGAAGATGTTTAAAAAGGTATCAGATCAAGAATGTTTATTCTGACAATAGAATGACTGAGTAACAGCTGTTTATTTTCTCTGTAGAGTCTGGGATTTGGGGGAGACTTCCTGTTTGGAACACCAGGGGGGGGGGGTCACTCAGTCCAGTTCTCAGATACAGTCAGTGTCCAGAATCAGATCATTAAGATTATCAGCTATTTGTACTTTTTCTGTGGTCTGGTACCAGGTGACCGCGGTTCTGGGACCCTCGTCCTGACTGTAAATCAGAAGCTAACTTCACTGAGGCTCAGCTGTGTGTCTGGTGTTCCAGGTTCAACCGACTGAGGAGGATCACAAACGGGTCCGTGGCGGGTCTGAAGCAGCTGGAGCTGCTGATGCTTCATGGAAACAACATCCATTCTCTGTCTGACGGTGCCTTCAGGGACCTCCGAGCTCTGCAGGTAATCTGAGGAATGTTCCGATGGACCAGCACCCAGCATGGCTGTGCCCACATTCCCTTCCTACTCCTTACCTACCTAAAAACTGCAAACGATCAGACTCCGGCTAGCAGGTGGTATTGGCGGTGAACAACCACGGTGCCGACACAGCAGCTTCAGAAAATCATCAAGCTCAAAAACACAAAGGCGTGTGAAGCAGCTGCTCCGCCCCCTCGGATCCTGGAGCACAGAGTCGACTGCTCCGTGACCAATCTGAATTCCAACCTGGAGTTCTTCTGACAAATTCAGGCTGTGTCATGTGACGGCTCCCTCTGCTTCATGGTTCCAATGGAGGTGCTGGAAAGGAACAGGAAAACTCTGACCAGGATGAGGCAGCAGAACCTGGAGGAGCAGCTGGATCAGAACTTTAAGTTTCTGTAAGTTTAAAGAAACTTGCTATGTGTCTGAGGCCCAACAGGAAGAATGAGCTTCAGAAAACATCTGCTCTGTCAGAGTTCTGCTCCGTGACCTCCATCCACCATGACAACATCTGGATTAGTGAGAAGGATAGAGAGAGGGTTCTGGTCGCAGGAGTTTCAGTCAAAAGCAGTGAAACGTTTCCAGCTGAAGATCTGATGCTGTTGTTTGAGTTTCATGTCTGCGGTGACCTTCAGTCCTCCTGCCTGATGTTTCAGATGCTGGAAGATGAGCTACAACGAGCTGCAGGAGCTGCGCAGGAACACCCTCAGGGGGCTGCGCTCTTTGGCACGGCTGCACCTGGATCACAACCAGCTGGAGTTCATCCACCCGCAGGCCTTTCAGGGCCTCACCTCCCTGAAGCTGCTGCAGCTGGAGGCCAACCGCCTGCAGCAGCTTCACCCCGACACCTTCAGCACCTTCACTGTGAGGGGGCCTCCTCCACGTTTCCACCCTGCAACACCCTCTACCTGTCCGAGAACGGGCTCAGGTCCCTGCCGGCGCGGCTGTTGGAGACCATGCCGCAGCTGGAGAACCTGTACCTCCACGGGAACCTGTGGTCCTGCGACTGTAACATGAGGTGGATCAAGGACTGGAAAGCTGCCTTTCAGGTTTGCTTTTGAAGCAGCAAAATTCTCCGGGGCTCCTTAAGCTTCTGAAGCTCTTAAAGCTCCTGAAGCTTTTGAAGCTTCTGAAACTTCTGAAGCTCTTAAAACTTTTAAAGCTTCTGAAGCTCTTAAAGCTCCTGAAGGTTTTGAAGCTTTTGAAGCTTCTAAAACTTCTAAAACTTCTGAATCTTCTAAAAATTCTGAAGCTCTTAAAGCTCCTGAAGCTCTTGAAGCTTTTGAAGCTCCTAAAGCTTCTGAAGCTTCTGAAATTCTTAAAACTTTTGAAGCTTCTGAAGCTCTAAAACCTCCTAAAGCTTCTGAAGCTCTAAACCTCCTAAAGCTTCTGAAGCTCTTACAACATTTGAAGCTTCTGAAGCTCCTAAAGCTCCTAAAGCTCCTGAAGCTTTTGAAGCTCCCAAAGCTTCTGAAGCTTCAGAAACTTCTGAAGCTCTTAAAATTTTTGAAGCTTCTGAAGCTCTAAAACCTCCTAAAGCCTCTGAAGCTCTTAAAAATTTTGAAGCTTCTGAAGCTCTAAAACCACCTAAAGCTTCTGAAGCTCTTACAACTTTTGAAGCTTCTGAAGCTTTTGAAGCTCCCAAAGCTTCTGAAGCTTCAGAAACTCTTAAAACCTTTGAAGCTTCTGAAGCTCTAAAACCTCCTAAAGCTTCTGAAGCTCTTACAACTTTTGAAGCTTCTGAAGCTCTAAAACCTCCTAAAGCTTCTGAAGCTCTTACAACATTTGAAGCTTCTGAAGCTCCTAAAGCTCCTTAAGCTTTTGAAGCTCCCAAAGCTTCTGAAGCTTCAGAACTTCTGAAGCTCTTAAAATTTTTGAAGCTTCTGAAGCTCTAAAACCTCCTAAAGCCTCTGAAGCTCTTAAAAATTTTGAAGCTTCTGAAGCTCTAAAACCACCTAAAGCTTCTGAAGCTCCTACAACTTTTGAAGCTTCTGAAGCTTTGAAGCTCCCAAAGCTTCTGAAGCTTCAGAAACTTCTGAAGCTCTTAAAACTTTTGAAGCTTCTGAAGCTCTAAAACCTCCTAAAGCCTCTGAAGCTCTTAAAACTTTTGAAGCTTCTGAAGCTCTAAACCTCCTAAAGCTTCTGAAGCTCTTACAACTTTTGAAGCTTCTGAAGCTCCTAAAGCTCTTGAAGCTTTTGAAGCTCCTGAGGTTCTTACAGCTCCTAAACTTCCTGTAGTAAAACACCATTTATTTTTTTGCCGCAGGTGTCCTCAAATGTAAGACCGTCCCTCCAGGCAGGCATCTGTGTCCTGTCTGCTCCTCTCCTAAGCATCTCCATGGCACAAAGCTCCACACCGTGGAGAACCTGGTCTGCAGCATCCCTGTGATTACATCCAACCCTACCGAAGCCCCGCCCCTGGTAGCCAACACTGAACTTCTGAGCTTAGAAGACTTCAGGGAGCCTGTGGGGAATGCTTTCCTGGAGCTGCAGGATGAACACGGGACCCAGGTGGACCTGGAGTGCAGCGTGGGCCAGCCGCGGGGACCTGTCAGAGACCACCTGGGAGCACGTGAGCCGACAGCATCTGGGCCGTCAACATCACCTTCTCTGTGGACCTGGAGTGTCCCGTTGGGACAGATAAGTACGAGCATCTGTGGAGGCTCATCGCGTTCTACAGTAGAGCTCCAGCTCACCTGGACCGAGGAGCCGTTGTGAAAGGAGGGGTCCCCCCAGCTTACGCCTACACCCAGAACCCCGCTAAGGATGCTCTGCACTACACCGGCCTAAGGGTCAGCATGGCGGCCCGGCCTGCATGGCTGATGCAACCATCGTTGGACCTGCAGCTGGACCGAGCCCAGTCATCCCACGACACGGTCAGGCTGGTCCTGAAGACCAGACTGTCAGAGACCCTAGAGCTGCTGCTGCACCAGCAGACGAGACCCTGGGTCCTGATCCAATCCACAAAACACCTCACAGGAAGTTCACAGCGCTGTGTTGGGGAGCGCCACTCAAATAACTGCAGCAGCACGGCTCAGAACCAGCAGGTGTCCAGTGGATGCTGCCGGACCCGCTCCACCCTGAAAGCACCTGCTGGCGGCCCAGACAGGCGGGTCTCTGTGACCCAGGACGGTCGTCTGGTCATTGGAGCAGTAATGCATGCAGATGCAGGAGCGTACTACTGCATCGCTGAGGTCCACGGAGACTATGCTGTCCGCCCTTTTTACCTGACAGTGTTGGAGTCCTCCGGTGCCCCCCCCAGTGGGGAATGGACCTGTGTTTCCATAGAGACCTTTATGGACCCGCCCCATCTCCTTGGATTGTTCAGCATCTGGATCCCCCGATCCTGAAGTTAGGTTGGATTCTACCCGACAACAGCATAGTTAGTGTCCAAACCAACTCCTCCAGAGCTCAGGTGTTCTCCAACGGGACGCTGGCGGTCCAGAAGGTCCAGCCCTCAGACGCTGGCTACTACAGGTGTGTCGCCGCCAACAACTATGGCGCTGACACGGCGGATTCAAAGGTCATCGTGCTCAGCGCAAAGGAACGACTAGGCCCTCAGGGAGGTTTCTGACAGGACCTCCGCCTGCTGCAGAGGTCAGCACTCGGGTGGAAGTCCTCGCTGAAGAAGCAGAGGAGCGTCAGGAGGGGCAGAAGCTTCTCAGATGCAGGTTCCAAAGAACCGCCTCCATGTGGTCAAAAGAATCTCTGCAGAAGCTTTGATTCCAGGCAGGAAGTGGCGCCCATACAGGAGGAACCAGTCAGCGCGGGAAACCAAGTGGACCCAAAGACCAAAAAGTTCTGCTTGACCGAAGAACCACCAATGTGTCCAAGAACAGAATCGACCCTGGAAAGTGGGCGGACCTTTTAGCTAAAATTAGGGACAGAAATAAAATGACATCACTTCCTGTTCAGAATCAGTCTGAGAGCAGCACAAGTCCAAATGAGACGGTCCCCCATCTCTGTCCTGAAGCAACAACCAGAGACCACCAACACACCAGAGTCCAGACCGACCGGTAATCCCTACCCCAGTACAGACCCGCCCCCCAGCTCTGCAGCGCTGCACGTTCCAGTGCAGCCCTCCATGCGCAGTCGCACATGGACCCCGCAGTTCACCGCAGGCAGAGGGACTCTCCACCCGCACATCACCACTGCTCCCCCTCCACGCACCCCACCCCTCAATGGAGCAACACAAACCCCCCCCAAATGCAGAACCCCCTTCCCTCCAAACCCCACACCTGACACAAGTAATCCTGATCCATCAGACACCAGCCTGGGAAAACCAGCGTGTCATTGGGACCCGCTCCCAGGTTCCAGACCTGCCCCCTTCTGAATGTATTCATACGGCAGCGCCCCCCACCCCCACCAGACAGTCCCGGACCGCCCCCGCAAGCCTGGTTTCAGGACGGGGAATGGAAGGCGAAGAAAGAGGGCCCAACAGAAGGAAAACCCACTGTTGGCGCTCATGTGAAAGCTCCGCCCACAAGCAGGGACCGCTGCCCCCACACTCACAGAGCAATCAGAAGCCAGCCCCCACCGCCGTTCCCTTCACTGACAGCCAAACAGCGTCCTTCAGTGAAGTGAACTGTGACCCCGGTCCAATACCATCCTCTTCATTTGAGATGGACCAGCCCCCTGCTGACCACGCCGCCGCTCCAACCAGCCTCTCCGGTCACCTGATCACAACGCGGAGGTGACCTCATGGCTTCAGGGCGTGTTCAGGTGGTCACAGCATCTTCTCCACAGAGCTCCTCGCTGCTTCCAGAGGAACCCGTCTCTGTGGGACCTCTGCTGCTTGCCTGACCGCTCCATGGGGGGGTCCTAGTGACCGCAGAGGACAGTCAGAAAAAACCAGTCAGAGCAGGTTGAACGTCCATCTTTGGGGCGGTAGGAGGGGCTTCAAATGATGCTTCCGAGAGAACAGCGCCCTCTGCAGGATCTGCAAACACCTCTGCTGCTGCAGTAGAACGCTCCATGGAAACACCATCTACTGCTGCCCCGGTCCAGGCCAGACCCGGTCACACCGTCCAGGACCACGTCCAACTACACTGCCCCCACCCCTGCCTCCCACCAGAGACAGCCTCGCCCCCGCACAGTTAAAACCACCCGCAGTCTGGGCTGTCCAAGGTCCAGGGACGGCCAGCGGGCTGGACCGGCTCCAGGAGGAAAGCCCCGGATTCCCCCGGACCGCTTCCAGACCGTCAGCGTGAAAGAAGAAACAGATGCTCAGCTTCCCTGTGAGGGCCCGGCTGCGCGCTTCCTGTCCTGGACCACAGCTGCTACCGGTGATGTATGACTCAGACCCCGGTTCTCCATGACCTCATGGGAGAAGGGGGCCGGCCGGGTTCTGTGCAGCAGTGACAAGCAGCTGGGGGGTTCGGTTAGCGAAGGCTGTGATGGGAAAATCTAGGTCAGACGTTCATGAGAGAGAAAGCTTTTTAAAATGTCTGTACACTGAAAACCATCCTGCACCTGATTACTGACTGTACTGGAGAACTGGACTGAGTGACCCCATAGACTTCTATAAAGAAATAAACCAGCTGTTGTTCGATTGGTCAGATTCACCGTTTTTGCTCTGATACTTTTTTAACATCTTCTTGGTAAAATCTCGTTTTTTTTTCATATTGTTTCTGGAGTTCAAGTCATTCAAGTTATAAAAACTGACCCATCAGATGCCTCAATAACAGTAAGGGGAGCCTGCTGGCCCCACGTCCAACGTTCAGATTGTTTGACAGCTTTTCTGCAGCCTGCCGGAGTGTGCCTTTCCAACAAGCTCAGTCCTTCTGATAGAAACGTTGACTCAGACCGACTCGGACGAATCACTGCTTACCGACGACATCTGACGCCAACATGGCGGTGTTTTGTATCGCCGAACATGACAACTAAATCGATTTCATTTGGTTATAGCCAGAATAAATTATTTTCTATCCAGCTCTCAGATACAGTCAATGTGAGAGACTCCACCTGACAGTCCCTGATGGCGTCCTCCATGTGTAACAGTCGTTGTATGGACGGTTGAGCGCGGTTCTAGCTGAAGTTTTGGCCATGTTTTCTAGGACTTTCCTGCATTTTTTCCCTTCCAGTAAATCTGCTGCAACAGCAGGTTCTGATTTGATACAAGTGTATTTTATTTTGAAGGCTCAGGTAGATGCTGCTGTCATAAGTAAAGGAAGATTGGTATTTATAAAAAAAAAATCTAACAGTGTTATATTGTTATTGTTGAAAAAAGGTTGTAATTTATAAATGACAGACTAATGGGCACAAAACCCCAATATCATTTTTTCATTGTTTTTTTTATTTAGTCATTGTGGCCAAAAGAACAACCGAGGTTTCTGAACTCCATACAACGGTTTTCTGTGGCAGTTCTCAACTGACGAACTCGATGTTCTGTTTCCAGTCAAATCTTTACCGCTTTGGATTTAGTTCTGTTGAGCTGCAGAAAGTTTGTGTAAACAGCTTGTAAAAAAAAGGTTTATAGAAAAAACGGTTTTATGAAACCGTTTCATGAAAATGGTTTATAAAAACAGTTTATAATAAAAAAGGTTTTATAATTAAAAACGGTTTATAATAAAAACGGTTTATATAAAAACAGTTTATAATAAAAAAGGTTTATAATTAAAAACGGTTTATTATAAAAACAGATTATAACAACGGTTTATAATAAAAACGGTTTGTAAAAGTGGTTTATAAAATCAGTTCATAAAAGCGGTTTATAAAAGTGGTTTATTAGAGAATGGTTTTATAATAAAAACGGTTTTCTAAAAAAAACTGTTTATAAAAACGGTTTGTATAAACGGTTTATAATTAAAAACGGTTTATAATAAAAACGGTTTATAAAAACGGTTTATAAAAACGGTTTGTAAAAACAGTTTATTATTTAACGGTTCATGCCTTGCAGGACAGCGGTTTACTCAGAAGCAGCAGGGAGCAGCGGTTCGAGGTCCACCCCAACGGTACGCTGATCATCAGGAAGACCCAAATGACAGACAGCGGTCAGTACTTCTGCCCCAGCCAGAACCAGCACGTTTGAATGACACGGTGGTGGAACCTCGTGGTTCAGCCGCTGTTGGTGACCTCAGCCGCTCCACAGAGACGTTACCCGTGCACTTTGGTGGGCACCGTTGATCTGGAGTGTTCGGTGGTAGAGCGCCCTCTAGTTACATGGATCCTCCCCAGTCACACGCGCTTGTCCGCAGGTTCAGAGGCATCTCAGCGGCGTGTTGTGCCGTCCATAGCAACGGTACCCTCCGAATACGACAGGTGGATCTCTCAGACACAGGCAGGTACAGGTGTGTCACTGAAGATGGACTCGACACCCTCTCCGTGCACCTTCAGGTCTTAGCAGAACCGCCCGTCATTCAGCAGGTGCAGCACGAGAACCGGATTCTGGCAGAGGGCAGCTCCACCTTGATCCATTGCACTGCTACCGGTGTGCCTCAGCCAGTCATTCACTGGATTACACCAGACGGTGTGAGGGTTACCGCTTCCCAGCTGCTGACCGACTCCAAACCTCCTCATCTTCCCCAACGGGACCATCCATCTGCCCAAAGTGGACCCCCAAAGTTCTGGCACATACGAGTGCTGTGCCAGCAATGCGCTGGCATCCAGCTGGAGAACTGTGGTTGTGAGTGTGACGAGGAACCGAGTCCTGGCCAAGGCCACCATCACAGCCTCATCCCCCCTCAGGACGGAGTTGGCTTACGGAAGTCAGCTGCTGCTGGACTGTGTGGCAGCAGGACACCCAGAGCCCCGGATCCTCTGGAGGACTCCGTCAAAGAAGCTTGTGGACGCTCAGTACAGGTGAGTCAGAGGTACACAGGTGCACCATCATCTGGTTGTTCCACATGTCTGTGTCTTCCTGTTTGTACAGTTTTGACCCTCGGTTCCGAGTCTTCCCCAACGGCCCATCACCGTTCAGTCTGTGACTGACAGGGACGCCGGAGACTACCTGTGTGTGGCCCGCAACAAGATGGGCGACGATTATGTTCAGCTGCGGGTCACGTGCTGATGCGACCAGCTAAAATAGAGCAGGAGCAACACAGATCCCAGCAGGAGGTGGTGTACGGTGGAGACCTGATGGTGGACTGTGTGGCCTCAGGGCTCCCTCATCCCACGGTCCGCTGGGCCCTGCCAGATGGCGCCATTGTCAACCTGGGCTTGACGAAAGACGGCGCCAGATTGGGACGGAGTCGCAGGTATGAAAATACAAACATGTAAAAACCAGTAGAAAGTCTAAAAATGTTGGTTTCACCTGAATCAACATCTCCCGCCCTAAAAACTATAATCACGGCTTTCATTTTCAGGTACGAGGTGTTCGAGAATGGGACCCTTTACTTCAACCATGTGGGCCCACCTGAAGAAGGCGACTACACCTGCTACGCAGAGAACCGACTTGGCAGAGACGAGATGAAGGTCAGGTGCGGGTCACCAGTGGAGCCTTCACCGCCACAAATCCAGGATAAAGGCACAGCCACTGCCAGAGTCTTTCATGGAGAGAAACGGCTACACTCGGGTGCCTCGCCAAAGGCGACCCAAGGACCCACCATCACCTGGTTGTCTCCATCCAGCAGAGTGATACGACCGGTCCAGGAGAAGTATCGCCTGATGGCTGATGGATCCTTGGTGGTTCGAGACGTCCAAAGTTCTGATGAAGGGAACTACACCTGCAAGGCCAGCAGCAGCGCTGGACAGGATCACAAGGTCACCAAGCTGGAGGTCTTAGCCCCACCCCCTGTGATCGGGGGTGTGGGTAGAGCTGCTGACATCATCAAAGTGACTGCCGTGGAGGATCAAGCGCAGGTGGTGGACTGTGCTCCATTTGGAATTTCCAGCCGCTCATGTTTTGTGGATTTTACCAGGAAATGTGGTCCTTCCAGCACCGTACCACAGTGAGAGACGGACCGTTCATCCAAACGGCACCTTGGAAATGCGTTCATTGCAGAAGGCGGATTCAGGACAGCTGGTTTGTTTTGCCGGTAATGACGGAGGTGAGATCAGGACGGTGTTTAACCTGGATGTAAGGGAAGCTACTGGAATGGCTCCATCAAACCAAAGCAGAGAGCTTCTTGCTAACCATGGGACTACCATGTCTTTGAATTGCTCCTTTGACACACTCATAGCCCCCCGTCTGACTTGGATCTTACCTGACGGCACACTTTTAGTCAGGGGGGATCATTTTTTTCAAGTTCTTCCACCAGCATGACGGCTCTTTGGTCATCAGCAACCCTTCGACTGCAGAGTCCGGTACGTACCGGTGTCTGGGCCAAAGTTCTGCAGGGCTCATGGAGCGTCAGGTCACCCTGTCCACCAGAAAGCAGCCAGAAATCCCCATCAGGAATGCGCCCTCCTGTCAGCATTCTGGCAGGGGAAACGCTGGCTGCTCCACTGTCAGACCCCTGGGTGGCGCTCTCAGACTAGCGTGGACCCTCCCCAGCGGCCGTCATGCTGAACAGATTCCAGAGAGCCGGACGGTACGCCGTTTCTACCCAACGGACACTCACCATCCAACAGGTGTCCGTCCATGACCGGGGGCGTTACGTCTGCAGAGGTTCCAACGACGGCGGCAGCTCCTGCTGTCCATGTCCGTGAGCGTGATCGGACATGCACCACGAATCACCAGCGCCCCCCCCCTCTGTGACTCACCGCCAAACAGGGAGTGGCTGTGCAGTTGAACTGCGTAGCCACTGGGATGCCTAACATGGATGGTGGCGTGGGAAACCCCCGATAAGATGCGCCTCACTGTCAGCGCCCAACCCCGGCTGTTTGGAAACAAGTATCTTCATCCGGAAGGGTCCCCTCATCATCCAGAGTCCCACACTCAGGGATTCCGGCGTTGTACCGGTGCACCGCCAGGAACCACCTGGGCTCCGACTCCAGAGCCACGTTCTTAATGTGTTCTAGGAACCAGGACCGCTCAGTGGACACAAGTGTCTGGAAACAACTCAAAGGACAGACATGATTGGAATGGTTTGCTGCTGCAACGGATTCCTGGGAGGGGGGGATCAGGACCCCTCATCTGTGCGTTTGGGGCGAGGACACTGGTGTAAACCTGGCGGCTACTCCCCTGCCCCTGCAGACCACTTCCACACATAATGGGATCAGCTGGAAGGGGCCAAAGACATTATTCTTTTTGACATTATTCCTCGTTGAGTATCAGATCAGGTATCTTTCTATCCTCTAAGTGTGACTCTAACATCAAGTGATGGACCGAAACATGTCTAAGTTCTGAAGTGCAGCTTCCACCAATATTTGGAGCTCAGGTTTGAATCCTGGGTTTGGTTCTGTCTGCTTCTCCACTGTTGTCTGGGTTTTCTATGCAGATGATTTTCCATGTTTATAATAAAGCTTGTTATTCCCATACACTGCCTGAAAGAGGAGATTCACGGATGTAGAAAGAGAGGGCATGAGGGTGGAGAAGGTCAGATGGAGGGTGGTGATTCGGTGTGGCGCCCCCTCAAGTGAGCAGCCTACAATGAGTCCAGAGGTTGGAGCATCTCTGATTTACCAAAGAAAGATCTTCTGAAATGAAGCTGACCCCAGGCAGCTTCATGCTGATGACCCACTTTCCAAGCTCACCTGTCACTCAGGTTAGTTGAAGTTGGTTGACAACAAGCCCACATCATCATCCCTCCACCACCGTGTTGCTCAGCTTTGGGAACCTGCTGTCACAGAGTCTTCCTCAGTGATGAAGATGATCAGCAAACCCTCAGAAGAAACTTCTCCTTACTCTCATTTGGGCAAAGAGGCGGGAACGTTTTCCTCCTCTTCTTCCTGGAAGGAGGTCAGAATAAAGCAGGGAAACATCTGCATGAAGAAAGTAGGTCCACCACGCCGACTCGCACAAACAAGCAGCAGAGATGGTTCATCGTTAGTAGAGAAGAAGCATCAGGAACATCCTGGAATCCTGACCCCATTTCTGTCCTGCTGGACAGAGCTTTTCTGGCTGTCTTCAAAACAGAACCAGCAGAACTCACATGTTCTCCTCATCCTGCTCCTCAAGATTTACCTGCTGGCCCCGCCCCCATTCTCCAGTTCCAGATCTGACTGACTGAGCACACCTGACCAGGTGATCTGCAGAGAGCGATGGAAAGGTCAAAACGCTGTCCATCCTGTGAACCAGCGGGATCCCTTTCAGGGTCACTGAAGTCTGTCCAGTGATGAAGGCGGGAAACTGAGGTCAGCAGTCAGTCACAGGGTCACACAGTCACGCCTTAAGACATTTTAGGGAAGAATTCCTTCAGTCGGCGAAAGACCGATGTTCCGGTGACCAGCAGATTAACCCTTTAGTACCAGGGTTTCAGCTGCAGTCTTTGCTTTCTCTTAATCAACGTAAGTCTCAACCCTTCATGTAATGAATCCAGCGGACTTCACACCTTAGTGAAGTGTTTATGTAATCGACAGCGTTTCATATTGGTGCAAAGCCGATTCTCCGAATCTGCTGATTCATGTTGATCACCTAAACCAGGCATGTCCAAAGTCCGGCAAATGTGTTCAAATGTCTGCCGGCCCACAGGCTCCTGCCATAAACCAAGAACATGCAGTCACCTGAAGGTCAAACGAGAAGAACGGATTCATTTGTTGTTTTGATCAGTTTGAGTTTCTGAATCAGAGACGTATTTGTGTTATTTTTCTGTTGATGTGGTTTAAATGTAGACGTTTACAGCGAGGATTTCATAATAAATCAAATGTAACGTTTCAGGGAAATCCAGACTTCATGTTGAAAAAACAGACAGAATTTTTCTTTTTTTTTCTTGTTCATGGTTTTTCATTTTTGGTAAACATGTATTTAGAACAAACGTCTGTTTTATGTGAAGAAATGAAAATGATGAAAAACATGTAGTTTAAGTGTTCAAAGAATGCAGCTGATTGGTCGACCGTCACACGTTTTACAGAATCCAAACCTCTTTGAAAATGGTTTAGACGCCCCTGACCCAAAGACTGAAGACTTATGGTAGGTCACAGAGTGTTATAAGTGGTGCTGGTGACATCACATGTGGGTCTGGGTCCATGTGGATCTTTGCTGGACTCTGATTGGTCCAAAGGCCCTTTCATTTAAACACAGCACACACAGCAGACGGGGCTTCAGTGACGTTTATTGCCCCTCAGGGGGGTGTGAGTGCAGCTGATGGAGAGCAGATGTGGAGTGAAGGAGTCGGTTTGGACCACAGGACGGCAGCTGGAGGTTCTGGAGTGTGTTCTTCAACAGGAAACACCAGAGGATGAAATGGACCAAACGCCTGTGGGGGCGCTGCTGCACCTCAGAGGCTGATATCAGGTTTATGGTCCCTTCACAGACCGCGGTGGTCTGGTCTGGAAAGCTGATGACGAAGAACATGGCAGGGATGTGGATCCGGGGGTAATTCTGGATCTGCTAGTCCAGGAAGCGGTCCAGCATCTTCTGGATGTTCTGGAAAGCGTCTCTGCCCAAGTAGTCTGCCTGTCCGGTCTCCCACCTCCGACGGTGCTGCAGCTCCTGTGGCTCTGCCGCCTCCTGCTGGGAGGCAGACCACGACAGGAGAAGATCTTCTCAGAAAAACACATTTTTAAAGAGGTGATGGAAAGGGAAGGTGTGGGTTCCGTACAGGCGGAGCAGCTCCATCTCCTGCTGCCTCCGCGGTCGGAGACGGATCCACTGGTCTCTCCGAGCATCCTGCCTCCTCCAGCAGCTGGGTGGACTCTGTGGGGGGGGTCTGTGACACCACAGGTGTGTTATTGGTTCTGAATGAACTGATGACAGACGAGAGAAGATCCAGACCTTCATCCCAAATGACCATGAAGACCAACGTACCGGCCCAGGTTCTGAGTCCAGGTTTCTGGGGCGGGGAGGAAAAGTGTGGCAGCAGAGAGCTGCAGATGTCCAAGCATTCTCTGACAGGAACCTCAGCTCGCCACCCGCGGAATCTGCAACAGAACCGTGGATGAAGCAGTAGACCCTCTACAAAACCAGGTTCTAACAGTGGAACTATCCCACAGCTTTGGAGTGAAACGTGATGTCTGCAAAGTTTCTTAAGGTTCCTCAGAAGAACAGAGCTCTCCACCAACAGCAGCTTCAGTTTTTGATGTTTCTACACACCAGTCCTCCAAGCTGATGACATCACAAACGCTTCTGGATTCTGTCCAGCAACCACAGGGGTTTTAGACAATCTGATGCTGAACCAACGCTGAAGAAGAGGAACCTGCTGTCCTTCTGACATAAAGAACTATGAAGAACCACGGAGAACCACAAAGAATCACAAAGAAACCATGAAGAATCAAAGGCACATACAAACAATCATAAAGAACTACATAGAACCAAAAAGAACCAAGACAAACATCCTCCATACCTGCTGTTTTCTCCGCTCTTCTGTTGGGCTGTTTCTCTGTAGAGCGGCAGAGAGGTGTTCCTTCCACCACAGGGAGTAGAACCTCCCCATGGTGTCCGTGGAGCTGTCCTCGTTCTGCCGGTTCCACGGCTTCACCGCTCCTGTGAAGTGGACTATCTTTGCATGGTGGCCAAACCTGCATCAGATGTTTGTTCAGGTTCAAGTCTGACCACTGCTGGTTCCTGTCTGGTCCCCTTCATGGAACAGTGGATTTAGAACAGTAAAGAACCAAAGGTTCTCACAAACTCACTGATGGAATGCTGAGAGGTAGCTGTAGGCAGAGCTGGAGATCAGGTTGTAGAGGAACGGCAGACGTCTCTGGATGTTCTCCTCCGACCAGCTGCAGAAGAAGGAGTTCAGCACATCCTGATCTCCTTCTAAGAAAGGAGACGCTGTTACACTATGACGACAAATGCACACACATGCACACACACACTCAATCATGCACGCACACTCAGTCATGCACGCACACACATACAAACATGCACACACACACACACTCAAACAGACACACAAACTCAAACATGCACGCACACACATTCAGTCATGCACACACACTCAGTCATGCACGCACACACACACACTAAAAACATGCACACACACACTCAAACATGCACACCACACCTCAAACATGCACACACTCACACTCAAACATGCACACACACACTCAAACAGACACACCACACTCAAACATGCACGCACCACACATTCAGTCATGCACACACACACACTCCAACATGCACACACACTCAGTCATGCACGCACACACACACTCAAACATGCACACACACACACACTCAAACAGACACACACACTCAAACATGCACACACACACTCAAACATACACACACACACTCAATCATGCACACACACACTCAAACATACACACACACACTCAATCATGCACACAACACTCAAACATGCACACACACACTCAATCATGCACACACACACACTCAAACATACACGCACACACACACTCAAACATACACGCACACACACACACAAACATACAAGCACACACACACACTCAAACATGAACACTTACATATGCATGCACACACACACTCAAACATGCACCCACACACACACCCCATCATGCACACACTCACACATGCATGCACACACACACTCAAACATGCACACACACACACTCAAACATGCACACACACACTCAATCATGCACACACACACTCAAACATACACGCACACACACTCAAACATACACGCACACACACACACAACATACAAGCACACACACACACTCAAACATGAACACTTACACATGCATGCACACACACACTCAAACATGCACACACACACACTCAAACATGCACGCACACCACACTCAATCATGCACACACACACACTCAATCATGCACACACTCACACATGCATGCACACACACACTCAAACATGCACACACACACACACACAATCATGCACACACACACACTCAAACATGCAACCACACACACACTCCAAACATGCATACAGACACACTCAATCGTGCATGCACCACACACATCAATCATGCATACACCACACACACTCAAAATGCACACACACACACACTCAATCATGCATGCACACACACACTCAAACATGCCGCACACACACACACTCAAACATGCATACAGACACTCTCAATCGTGCATGCACACACACACTCAATCATGCATACACACACACACTCAAAAATGCACACACACACACTCAATCATGCATGCACACACACACTCAAACATGCACGCACACACACACTCAAACATGCACACACACACAGAGACCCATACAGACAGCTGTGTGATGTTGCAGCTGTCTTTGTGTTCTAACCGTCAACGCCGCCGTGCTGCATGGCGTGCTGTTTGGCGTGCTGGAGGAGCCTGGAGTGGGTGTGGAGGGATGGCTTGAAGACAAAAACGCCAGAGTTGAAGCAGTCCGGCCATGTGGGGTCGGGCGCCGCCGATAGCTCCTCCCTTGGAACAGTTCATCCACGTTACACAGAACCTGAGGGGAACAGTGGGTCAGACCATCATTGAGGGTCAGCGGGGGGGTTCTCTACAGCCACTCCTACAGAACTCTGAACCATGTGGTTCTGATCCAGCAGTGTGAACCGTGGATCCTCATACATCTGGACTCAGTTTCAGATGTTCCAGCCAACAAAGAACATGCCAGACAAAACAGCAGGTCTTATCAGCTTCAGAACACATTAAAGGTCATCACGTGACCTTGAGAAGAGTCTGCTGCTGTTGTTTCCATGGGGACCTCCGTCTGAACTTCAATAATGGAGGAAAACGGAGACTAAAGTCAAACTCCCTCCATGAAGAGAGGTCCAAAATCATTCTGCAGAACCAGATGGTCTGGTGAGACCAGATCACGATGAGGATTTGGTCATGCTAGTAATGAAACAGGTGTGTTACTTTTATTTTGAAGGGCTAGAAAGGAAAGTGTTTATTATCACCATCATGGAGTGGTGGTAGAAACCTGGATCATGTTGGTACAGGTTATCATGTTTGTGTTTACGTTTGGATGTGTGAAAAACAAACCTACACTATCCTATGTGCTGCATTCAAGGACTTAGCATGTGTGGGAAGTTCTGCACAGATTTTTTCAAACGCGTTGAAACATTGGAATGGCTGTGTAAGCCTGCTCCCCCAGCATGTGACCTGTGGTTCCAGCAGGTCTGCACTATGGTCTGTAAACAGAGTCCCCTATAGAAGAGCTGGTCCAGATTTAGCAGGTCCTGGGTCTCCGGTAAGCCTGAAAACCTGGTTTTCAGTCATTTTCTGAAGGTGCATTTACACAGAACACGTTTCGTGTGTCCCGCCTATCCTTTATCGGCGTGGAGAATTTGCTGCTCACAGCATGGCAAAAAAATGTGTTCCCTTTGCTCGCCGCCTTGGCCGATGTGGAAGAAGTTACCAACTAATACGTTTAACCTGATTGCTACATGGAGCTAGCAGCAATGTTTCAACCTGATTGCTACACAAAGCTAGCAGCAATGTTTTTATCCTGATTGCTACATGGAGCTAGCAGCAATGTTTTTATCCTGATTGCTACATGGAGCTAGCAGCAATGTTTTTATCCTGATTGCTACATGGAGCTAGCAGCAGTTTTTATCTGATTGCTACATGGAGCTAGCAGCAATGTTTTCAACCTGATTGCTACACAGAGCTAGCAGCAATGTTTTCAACTGATTGCTACACAGAGCTAGCAGCAATGTTTTTTCCTGATTGCTACACAGAGCTAGCAGCAATGTTTTTATCCTGATTGCTACACAGAGCTAGCAGCATGTTTTATCCTGATTGCTACATGGAGCTAGCAGCAATGTTTTTATCCTGATTGCTACATGAAGCTAGCAGCAATGTTTTCAACCTGATTGCTACACAGAGCTAGCAGCAATGTTTTATCCTGATTGCTACACAGAGCTAGCAGCAATGTTTTTATCCTGATTGCTACACAGAGCTAGCAGCAATGTTTTTATCCTGATTGCTACATGGAAGCTAGCAGCAATGTTTTTATCCTGATTATACATGAAGCTAGCAGCAATGTTTTCAACCTGATTGCTACACAGAGCTAGCAGCAATGTTTTTAATCCTGATTGCTACACAGAGCTAGCAGCAATGTTTTTATCCTGATTGCTACATGGAGCTAGCAACAATGTTTTCAACCTGATTGCTACATGGAGCTAGCAGCAATGTTTTAATCCTGGTTGCTACATGGAGCTAGCAGCAATGTTTTTATCCTGATTGCTACATGGAGCTAGCAGCAATGTTTTTATCCTGATTGCTACATGAAGCTAGCAGCAATGTTTTAATCCTGGTTGCTACATGGAGCTAGCAGCAGTGTTTTATCCTGATTGCTACACAGAGCTAGCAGCAATGTTTTTATCCTGATTGCTACATGGAGCTAGCAGCAATGTTTTTGTTTTTATCCTGGTTGCTATACAGAACCTAGCAGCAATGTTTTTATCCTGATTGCTACATGAAGCTAGCGGCAATGTTTTATCCTGATTGCTACATGGAGCTAGCAGCAATGTTTTTATCCTGATTGCTACATGGAGCTAGCAGCAATGTTTTTATCCTGATTGCTACATGGAGCTAGCAGCAATGTTTTAATCCTGGTTGCTACATGGAGCTAGCAGCAGTGTTTTTATCCTGATTGCTACATGGAGCTAGCAGCAATGTTTTTATCCTGATTGTACATGGAGCTAGCAGCAGTGTTTTTATCCTGATGATTGCTACACAGAGCTAGCAGCAATGTTTTCACCTGATTGCTACACAGAGCTAGCAGCAATGTTTTTAATCCTGATTGCTACACAGAGCTAGCAGCAATGTTTTTATCCTGATTGCTACATGGAGCTAGCAACAATGTTTTTTGTTTTAATCCTGGTTGCTACATGGAGCTAGCAGCAATGTTTTTTGTTTTTATCCTGGTTGCTACATGAGCTAGCAGCAATGTTTTTTGTTTTATCCTGGTTGCTACATGAAGCTAGCAGCAATGTTTTCAACCTGATTGCTACATGAAGCTAGCAGCAATGTTTCATCCTGATTGCTACATGAAGCTAGCAGCAATGTTTTTATCCTGATTGCTACATTGAGCTAGCAGCAATGTTTTTATCCTGATTGCTACATGAAGCTAGCGGCAATGTTTTTATCCTGATTGCTACATGGAGCTAGCAGCAATGTTTTTATCCTGATTGCTACACAGAGCTAGCAGCAATGTTTTCAACCTGATTGCTACACAGAGCTAGCAGCAATGTTTTATCCTGATTGCTACATGGAGCTAGCAGCAATGTTTTTATCCTAATTGCTACATGAAGCTAGCAGCAATGTTTTCAACCTGATTGCTACACAGAGCTAGCAGCAATGTTTTAATCCTGATTGCTACATGGAGCTAGCAGCAATGTTTTTATCCTGATTGCTACATGAAGCTAGCAGCAATGTTTTCAACCTGATTGCTACACAGAGCTAGCAGCAATGTTTTTAATCCTGATTGCTACACAGAGCTAGCAGCAATGTTTTTATCCTGATTGCTACATGGAGCTAGCAACAATGTTTTCAACCTGATTGCTACATGGAGCTAGCAGCAATGTTTTTATCCTGATGCTACATGGAGCTAGCAGCAATGTTTTAATCCTGGTTGCTACATGGAGCTAGCAGCAATGTTTAATCTGGTTGCTACATGGAGCTAGCAGCAATGTTTTTATCCTGATTGCTATACAGACCTAGCAGCAATGTTTTCAACCTGATTGCTACATGGAGCTAGCAGCAATGTTTTTATCCTGGTTGCTACACAGACCTAGCAGCAATGTTTTAACCTGATTGCTACATGAAGCTAGCAGCAATGTTTTTATCCTGATTGCTACATGGAGCTAGCAGCAATGTTTTATCCTGATTGCTACATGGAGCTAGCAGCAATATTTTTTGTTTTTATTCTGGTTGCTACATGGAGCTAGCAGCAATATTTTTTGTTTTATCCTGATTGCTACATGGAGCTAGCAACAATGTTTTTGTTTTAATCCTGGTGCTACATGGAGCTAGCAGCAATGTTTTCAACCTGATTGCTACATGAAGCTAGCAGCAATGTTTTCATCCTGATTGCTACATGAAGCTAGCAGCAATGTTTTATCCTGATTGCTACATTGAGCTAGCAGCAATGTTTTTATCCTGATTGCTACATGAAGCTAGCGGCAATGTTTTATCCTGATTGCTACATGGAGCTAGCAGCAATGTTTTTATCCTGATTGCTACACAGAGCTAGCAGCAATGTTTTCAACCTGATTGCTACACAGAGCTAGCAGCAATGTTTTATCCTGATTGCTACATGGAGCTAGCAGCAATGTTTTTATCCTAATTGCTACATGAAGCTAGCAGCAATGTTTTCAACCTGATTGCTACACAGAGCTAGCAGCAATGTTTTTATCCTGATTGCTACATGGAGCTAGCAGCAATGTTTTTATCCTGATTGCTACATGAAGCTAGCAGCAATGTTTTCAACCTGATTGCTACACAGAGCTAGCAGCAATGTTTTAATCCTGATTGCTACACAGAGCTAGCAGCAATGTTTTTATCCTGATTGCTACATGGAGCTAGCAACAATGTTTTCAACCTGATTGCTACATGGAGCTAGCAGCAATGTTTTTATCCTGATTGCTACATGGAGCTAGCAGCAATGTTTTAATCCTGGTTGCTACATGGAGCTAGCAGCAATGTTTTAATCCTGGTTGCTACATGGAGCTAGCAGCAATGTTTTTATCCTGATTGCTATACAGACCTAGCAGCAATGTTTCAACCTGATTGCTACATGGAGCTAGCAGCAATGTTTTATCCTGGTTGCTACACAGACCTAGCAGCAATGTTTTCAACCTGATTGCTACATGAAGCTAGCAGCAATGTTTTTATCCTGATTGCTACATGGAGCTAGCAGCAATGTTTTTATCCTGATTGCTACATGGAGCTAGCAGCAATATTTTTTGTTTTTATTCTGGTTGCTACATGGGAGCTAGCAGCAATATTTTTGGTTTTATCCTGATTGCTACATGGAGCTAGCAACAATGTTTTTTGTTTTAATCTGGTTGCTACATGGAGCTAGCAGCAATGTTTTCAACCTGATTGCTACATGAAGCTAGCAGCAATGTTTTTATCCTGATTGCTACATGGGAGCTAGCAGCAATGTTTTTATCCTGATTGCTACATGAAGCTAGCAGCAATGTTTTTATCCTGATTGCTACATGGAGCTAGCATCAATGTTTTTATCCTGATTGCTACATGAAGCTAGCAGCAATGTTTTTATCCTGATTGCTACATTGAGCTAGCAGCAATGTTTTATCCTGATTGCTACATTGAGCTAGCAGCAATGTTTTTATCCTGATTGCTACATGGAGCTAGCATCAATGTTTTTGTTTTCAACCTGATTGCTACATGGAGCTGCGTCTGTTTATCTAATTAACAATACATGGGAGATATAGATAATGTTTAGAGATCAGGTTTATTTATTTTAAAGAGCTTTATCCAAACATCAGTGATCACGTCTCCATGTTTGGGTTCATAAGAACATTAGTCTCTTTAGCTCCAGTGAGTTTCTCTCCTGCTACTGTGTCTGATTGATGGTCGCTTCTGCTGTGTTTCCGTCTCTCTCTGACCGAGTTCAAATGCTTACTGTAGTGCATTAACATGAGACGGCAAAAATAAAAAACAAGAATAAAATGAGGGGACCTTTTTTATTGTTGTGTCAATGAAAATAAGGAAACATCCTAAAGTTCAGGAGGCCTGAGCAGACTGCTTTCCCATCCAGCAGCGGCGCTCTGTCTGACCGTGAGCTCCTCTCCTGAGAGCCGGCATAGTGAGCGTGTCACTACAGCTCCATAGGTCTGGGACAGACTCTCTAGAGTGAACCCGCCTTCACCCAACAGTAACCGGGACAGGATCTGGAAACCCCGCTGCCCAGAAAGGGATCCAGCGGGTTAAGAAAATGATGGAAGTTCAAGAGAACTATGATTGATCCACCATACTGGATGTTTTCCCCGCTGTCACTGCTCTCCCTCTGCCGCACAAATTGCGTTCGGTGTGAGTGCACCTTTAGTCTCTTCAGGTTGGTTGAGTTTAGTTTCAGTTGTGAAACAAGTTGTGATTGGTTGCTGACACTGTTACAGGTAAACCAAGGACTCTGCTAATGAGCAGAGAATAAGCAGGAGCTGAAACGCCACCAGCTGGTCAGTGACCAGAACCACAGCACCCATATTAGCGGCAGCATCTTCTGGAATCCTTTCCACCGACTGACATTTGGTGACCTCATAGTTCAGATGGATCTGCTGAGACTCTAAGCTCTTACAGCTGAGAGCTAAAATAGAACCTTTTCTAACAAAAATAAACTCCATCAGCGATGATCAAGAACGAGCATCGAGTTCTGAGTTCCAGTGGACCTTTATCCAGCCTAAAGCAGACTCACCCATCATTGATCCAACTTTTGATCCACACGTCGGTGTTTGATTTAAGGATTAAGATAAAAACATGAAAATGAAGGTGGTAAAACTTGAGGCTGAGCAGCTAGGAGGACGGAGGAGAACGTCATGTTGGCTGATCCTCAAAAGTCTGTCCTCTGAAATGTGAGACGGACAGCAGAACAACCTGAAGGTCAGTTTGTCCTTAAACAGTTGGACACTAGATACAGTTCTCAAAGTAACCACTGGGGGCAGGTTGTTAAATGAACTCCGCCCACAATGACCTCAGATTCAAACTTCATAAATAAAACCAAACTAAGTCCAATTCCACAAACCTTCACTTCTGTGGATCTAAGCCCATGTAGAGCAGCCTTGTGGGCCTGTTCCAACGTCTAAACCTCGCGGTTCTTCAGCTCAGAACCTTTAAACTGAAACACAGAAATGTTCCTGAAGTTCTCGATGATCTAAACCTCGCGGTTCTTCAGCTCAGAACCTTTAAACTGAAACACAGAAATGTTCCTGAAGTTCCCAATCATCTAAACTTGCACTTCTTCACCTCAGAACCTTTAAACTGAAAGACAGAAATGTTCCTGAGTTCTCGATCATCTAAACCTTGCACCTCTTCACCTCAGAACCTCTTAACTGAAAGACAGAAATGTTCCTGAAGTTCTCGATCATCTAAACCTTGCACCTCTTCACCTCAGAACCTCTTAACTGAAGACAGAAATGTTCCTGAAGTTCTCGATCATCTAAACCTTGCACCTCTTCATGTCAGAACCTTTAAACTGAAAGACAGAAATGTTCCTGAAGTTCTCGATCATCTAAATCTCGCGGTTCTTCAGCTCAGAACCTTTAAACTGAAAGACAGAAATGTTCCTGAAGTTCTCGATCATCTAAACCTTGCACCTCTTCACCTCAGAACCTTTTAAACTGAAAGACAGAAATGTCCTGAAGTTCTCGATCATCTAAACCTTGCACCTCTTCATGTCAGAACCTTTAAACTGAAAGACAGAAAGTTCCCGAAGTTCTCGATGATCTAAATCTGCGGGTTCTTCAGCTCAGAACCTTTAAAATTCGGCTCAGATCAAACCTTGGACTCTGCGATTGGATGAACTCACCAGCGTGTCTGCTTCCAGGAAGACACATTTCTTGAACTGCGTCAGAGTCCAAACATGGATCTTGGTGAGGCTGAGCTCGGGACATTCTCCATAGAGACGGGGGGGCGTGCTGGTTCTCGCTGTGGATGGGGTCCACCAAGAAAACCTCGTCAAAGTCGGCATGCAGGGAGAACCGGAGGAGGAGACCTGTAAGGACTCTTCAGTGTCACTGGACGGTGGATGATGTTCCAGCGGCAGACCCACCTGCACTGCTCTGAGACGTTTGGTGTAACCATGACAACGATGCGTCGAGTTGTCCCATGTCGTCGTAAACTGCGAGCCACAACCACGGCGCCCTGGCAGTAGGAGTCTGAGGTGACCATAGTCACAAACGCCTCGTCAGCTGCAGCAGGAGGAACATGGTGGTGCAGAAGTTTCAGTATAAACTAATGCTGTCAATCGATTAAAAATGAATCACATGTTTTATGAGTTTCATTTTATACAACAATATGCAGCTTTCGAACAAAAAAAGGCCAGACAGACAGAACATTTTCCTTCATTTATATTGTCTGAAATAATTAAACTTATAAAGTGTTAACTCAGAAATGTAATTAGTGTGCAGAAAACACATCAACAGTGCGATAAGCAGAACTGTAAAGACTTGAATGTCTGCAGTTTGACTCCAAGAAAACAAAGATGCTGATATCCAGCCATAAGAAACAAACATTGTGTTTCTGCTCTTTCAATGGTCCGGGTGAATACTTTACTCTGATTGGCTGCTGGGTTGTTCCAGGAGTAGTTCAGGGCACAATGTTCTGTATGTGCAGGCTTCTTCCAAACAAACTTTTCTTACATGATTTGGAGAAAAACAAGCGGTAAGAGAAGAACTTTCTGTCTGAACGGATGCTTTATTGAACCTATCGTGACGATCGGCTGCTTACTTTACAGCTGCACTTGAGCTCAGCAACGCATCAACTTTTATTGTGACAACGAGCTGCATTAGGCATCAAATAGTCTCCTTTTGTGAAAAAAGCGATCTAAACCTAAAAAACAAGAATAAAAAACTAAAAATCTATTGAATACTGATTTCTTTTGTAACTTCTAACTAGTGTAGTTAGAAGCAGGATTGTGTTACCATTGACAGCCCTAGAAAGAAAACAATCAACGATTCTAATAAACTCAAATTAAAAATGTGAAGAAAAAAGACATTCACTTCTTTACAAACAAAATGGTGTTCCACAGGGTTCTGTGCTCGGGTTCCTGTTGTTTTTGGTCTCATGGTACAGCCTGGATCAGATCTTCTATGAAACTCAGATTTCCCAGCTTTTTCAGATGCACTTCAACACGTGTTTCCTCAGAAAGAAGCTCAAAGGCCCAGCTGGTCCGTTTGAGGTTTTGGTTCCAGGTCTGAGCACGTGAAGGCCCACCTGTGAGGAGCTTCAACATGTCATCACCTACCACGCATTCCTGAGGTCTTCCCTGTCAGAGCTGGGGGGCTCGGTCCGCTGGAGTCAGAAGAGCAGGACGCTGCAGCCTGAACCGCCGTCTGCAGCTCAGAATGTCGGGGACCGGCTGGGCGTTCAACCAGCATGGGGAGTGTTTGCGCAACACGTGACCCTCTCATCAGGGACCTCCCCCTGCTGATAGAATGTGCTGGTCCACCACCCTCCACAAGTGCATCAATGATATGAGAACATGCAGAACAGGGTCAGTTTGATCCAGAACCACATCATCCTAAACAGGTCCTCCTCTCACCACGCAGTCATGCTGAGCAACTGCAAGTGAAGAAGGTCAAAGGTCATCCATTTGTTGAACTTGTTCAGAGTTAACGGTTTTACCAGAAGTCTCCGTTGTCCCATAACAGGGATGGTTAGGTCATGAGTGTCCTCCTTTAGGA
>BOLG01001343.1:0-60605 GCA_016861445.1 Oryzias woworae | reverse complement strand
AACTGATGGGAAATTATGATCTAAAACCGTACTAAAATGATTAAATGAATCATTTGAGTTTTGATTAATCAACCCCATTAATCAAGTCTGTTCAGTTTCAGCAAAATATAGGGAATGACAGACCCCCCCCCCCCCCCACACACACACACACACACACAAAAGTTTGCTTTTCTGCTGAGTCATCTTCAGCAGCTGCAGCAGGGAGGACACCAGTGACAGCCTCTGATTGGTTGACCTGTGGAAGGAGGGGCTTCTGTGCAGCTCCACATCTGGAAGGCGTCAGCCCTTCATCTTCCTGAACTCTGCGAGCTCGGCAGCAAGCAGCCGAAAACATGTCCTTCATCAAGGTGGATCCCGACTGTGACTTCTTCTCTTCCAAAACCTTCCATATGGAGTCTTTTCCACGACTGACAATGTAAGTCCTGCTGCCAGTTCAATAGACTTCCTGGAAAGTTTTCATGGAGATGAATTCAGAGAATGTATCTGTTTTCTATGACTTCAGGAAAAGTTCTAAATCTTCATCAGCATAATTTACAAGCAGTGTTTTAGTCTGAGGTCGATCCTCTGTTCTTTGAAGGTCAGGTGCCTTCACCTGTTTGAGTCCAGATGTTTCCTCCAGGTGTATCCTGCTGCAGCCTTTAGTTCTTCGTGGTCATGCTGTGCATCTGTCAGCAGGAGTACAGCCTTCAGAGCAGCAGAACGGACACGGACTCACACACACTTGTGTTCTTGTTTTCTGCTGCAGCCCAAACATCGGATCGGAGTTGCCATTGGAGACCAGATCTTGGACCTGAGTGTGATCCGGTCTCTGTTTGATGGACCCATCATGTCCAGAAACAAGGAGGTCTTTGCACAGGTATTGTGGTGGAAAATTGTAGATCCAGTGTAATAAAGAAATGTTCGTCCAGCTGTTTTAAGAGCATTTATTCAACAAAGAAAAAGAAGCATGCTGAGGAAAGCTTGGAGAGGTCTGCAGGGCTCTGGAGGGATGAAGGGGCAGTGGCCCTTTATACAGTAACACAAACAGACTAATCAGAAACTTAAGATTGGGACGTAAGGATTCATATCTAGCATGGACAAAGAGAAAAAGAAATCTTGAACTATCTAAAGCTGCAAACTGTGCACAAAGATCAGTCTGAGTAAACGTCAAGACATTAGAATAAAGTAGAGACAAAATGTATGATTTCCATCACACCATTCAGCAGACTGACCTTTTCAGAAACATCGACATGAGAACTTTGAGGGACAAGTTCCCAACCTCTGTGTCAGTGTTCGGTGTGAAGATGCTCCACTATTTTTGTGGGTGGAGTCATTCATTCTAAAAGAAAAACCTTAAAAAAATCTTTTTTTTCTTTCATGAACAACAAAAAATCTAATTTCCTCTCGTAGAACTTCACTAGTTCCAGAAACATGTGTAGAAACTAGTCATAAACTGGGTTAGCACTGGTTGGTAGAACAGGTCCAACAGAACTGGTCTGAAACTTCTCTTTGAAGCCACGCTGAACGCCTTCATGGATCTTGGCTTTGAGGCCTGGAGGGAAGCAGGAGGCGCTTACAGACGCTGCTGTCGACCAATGAGAGCACGCTGAGGGACGATGTGAGCCTTCGCAGCAGGTCAGTCGATCTGGAGTTTTTATGTATGGCGTTTTGGGATCATCTAATCTTTCGAAAATAATCTCTGTCTACTATCTATCATTCATGTTAACACCTCTTAGGACCCGAGCTAATATTTGAGCTAACCATGTTATCACAGGGACCCAGTTAAGCAGAATGAACTGCTGTGGAAATATAACCCACAATGTGATGTCCAAAAGTGATGGAAGTGTGAGGCGCTGTAAGCTAGAGGGAGAGCATGTAAAGGGTTGATGGGGAAGGGGGTGGGCTTAATCTATACCAACAGTCCTGCCCACAACTCAGAGGTGTGAAATTCTAATGAACTCCTGCCGCTCTGCAGAAACTATGACTTGTAAAAGACAGGTTTTTGGGTTTTGGCTAAAAAACTGCAGAATCCTAATTAAAAGACCACTGGGAATGAAGGTCTGAGTTTTGCTCTTCCAAAATTGAGATTCTTGTTTGGGAAATAAACATGACCTTCAGCCCATTTCTGAAGTCAGGTAAATCATCAACAGGCTTCCTGCACTCTCAGTTCTTCCTCCCGGTTATTCCTGTCTGAGCGCAGAGCGAAGAAGAAATGGAATGTTCTGCAGAACATCTGAGATGTTTTTTCTAACTCTCTTGTCCGGCAGGGCCTTCATCCATCAGAGCGCCGCCACTATGCACCTTCCTGCAGACATTGGTATGCTTCTAACACTGCAGCTTTAACTATAAAATTAAGATTTACCTAAGAAACCACAAAGAGGATGAAAACTATGGTTGATTTCATCATAGGTGACTACACTGACTTCTACTCGTCCAGAGACCACGCCACCAATGTGGGCGTGATGTTCCGCGGGAAGGACAATGCCCTGATGCCAAACTGGTGCGAATGAATTTGCTTAGATGACTACTGATGTGATGAGGATCCAGAACGTCATCTGTCTTCCTGACGAACAGCATCATCGAGAGAGCAACGTTTGTGTCAGGAGCATCGTTTCTGTTCCTGTTTACCTTAACGCTCTCCTGGTATGGTGTGTTCAGGTCATTCAGACAGAACCTTCAGGAACATCTGTGTGTTGAGGGCTCCTGGCAGCAGTATGGGGTTTAGGCTGCAGGGCTCTGCCGGGAACTCTGACAGCGATTCCGTTTCAGGCGGGTGGGGTGTGTGTGTGAGTGAAATCCCAGCAGTGCTGCTGTCCTTGTGCTCAGACTGAAACATCTTCTCTTTCCTGGGGGGTTGGCAGGTTGAGGCTTCCAGTGGGGTACCATGGCAGAGCCTCGTCTGTGGTGGTCTCTGGAACTCCCATCCGTCGTCCTCGGGGCCAGATGAGGCCCGACCAAAGTAAGTCACACCGGCGCCTGTCACACAGCAGCAGGTAGCTCACAGGTTCCTGCAGCAGGAGAGCTGCAGTGAAGCTGCTTCATTCAGGACATTATAGAGGTCTTCATCTTAGCTTTGCTTAGAAAGTAAGAAAAAACATTTTACACAAAAACCATGAATCCACAATAAAACAGGAAGTGTAAACAGACACAAACACCCAGAGTCTGTCCGGACTTTGACTGCCTTTTCTTTTCACAGCAAAAACCTCCCATTTTTGGTCCATCCAAGCAGCTGGACATCGAGCTGGAGATGGTGAGTTCAGTGTTCACCGGAAGTTACTGCATTTCAACAGGAACTGGCCTGATACAGCTGCCATTTCTGAGGAAAACATCACAATTTTCACGACAAATCCATCTCTAAAGTCTGACCAGCATCCCAGGATGTTATCTGCCTGCACTGCAGACTTCACTTCCTGAATCTTCTTAGTCTACAAGTAGAGATGGGTACTGTGTAGTTTTTTTCCAGTACCAAACCGCTTCTTTGGAAACGGTTCTGGTGCTGAAATGATGCTTCAGAAATTTTATAAAGGGTTTTCCCCCCGAAAAACATGGAAGTGTGACACAGCAGCGTGACGGGGTGAAGGAGAGCACTTGAACGTTCCTAAGGTGCTCCATTTCCTTCCGACAGTCTGCTCTACAGCGCTGCGTCTCCATTCTCACAGGTGTAAAACACAGACTACACTTTAACCAGGAGCCGTCTTTAAATCTGTCAATGCTGTGGCAGAGAAGTCCTCATCAGACTGAGGTTAGGCAACAGCCCTGAATGTGAAGGCTTTCTGCCAGCAGCGAGTTCATCTGTCAAAACTCCAGCGCTTCTCCTCCAGGTGCAGACTATGGACAGAACTGCAGGGCTGCCCTACCCTCTGCTGGATTAGTGATTGTGGAGTTTTTCAAACCAGAATAGAAGGATCAGGTGCTCTTTTTAGGATTATCCATGAACTAACTAACCCCAACCCCGTAAATGTAGGGAAAAGAATGTGTTTGTTCGTGTTAGAGGGTGTAAACACATTCCTGCTTCATGAGCTGAACCGTTTTTCACCTAAAAATCACTGGATGGTTCTAAAAAAATCTGTCTCAGCCCAAGACCAGCTCAGTGACCTTGTGGTAGAGTGTCCACCCTGAGACTGGAAGGTTGTGAGTTCAAATCCAGGCAGAGTCGTAGTCTGTGGGGTTGGATTTGGGGGGTTAAACCTCCAAACGGTTCCTGACTGCAGCTGTGACTGCAGCTCACTGCTCCCCCAGAGGATGGGTCAAATGGGAGAACAAGTTTTACACACCTTGGTGTGACAACAGATGGGACTTTAACTTAGAATGATTCAGGAATGTTATTTGTCTTTACAAACTCTGAGTTATGCTGCTATTTAAATAGTCTTGCAGCCCACCAAAGAAACATAGCTCTGGGCTTTGACCTTCCTCTAACTACTACTGTGTGCTTCTGCTTCCACACTCCCCTGTTCATCTGGCAGCAGTTATATTTCCTGCTTCCTCCAGGTGATGTCACCTGCTGAGCTCCAAACAAACTAACTTCTCTCTGTCCTTTTGGCTGGCCTGTAAACTCCTGAATTCAATTCAATTATTTAATTGTGGCTGAAGGGAGAACAAATGGGGTGGTAGAGGGTGTAGAGTTTTTGTCTTTATATAGGGTGGAGGATATTCACTCTGGTCTGCTTCAGGACAGGAGCTCCAAACATCTACACATGAAAACTTTACAAACATGTACTTTACTAAACTGCTGATTTTTTTCTTTTATTTTTGTGTCCAACCCCGGTAACTGAATTGATCTGTTGAATGTCCCTTTCAGAGGTGAATCAAGTATTTGTCTCATCTTATGTAAATTTTGCTGAACTTGTTTTTTACCTTCAGACAAAAGTCCAGAGTTTGATGTCTGATGGTTCCTCTTTTTCCACCCGTCTTCAGGCCTTCTTCATTGGAGCAGCCAGTCGGCTCGGGGAGCCCATTCCCATCAACAAGGCCCACGAGCACATCTTTGGCATGGTGCTGATGAATGATTGGAGCGGTAAGAGTCTCAGAGCCGGCATCATCTGGAAGAGCCTCAGGGTTTCAGGAAAATCGGAGCGCCAGGCAGAGATCTTTGGGAAGATAATCCTGACAGTCCAAGCGAAGCCTCAGGTCCAGATGGAATCAAAGGCAGAATCCAAATTCCTCTCCGACCCCTCCCTACCCCTACTTTCAGCCCTCCAAGTGGAGAAATATGGAAATATGTCTTCAACTCCCCGGTCATATACGTTAGTGTGTAGCTGTCAGCGCTAGAAAAATACACAACACCGGTTTTATAACTTTAAAGTCATGCTAAAACAAAAAGTCATTATTGCAAAGGGATAGCCAGCACCAAGTCTCCACAGCTCCTCCTACAATTGGAGCAATGGGGAGGAGACGGACTGATAGGGAAGCAATTCAGATTACAGTCTCTGAGCTGACTGCTGATGATGATGATGAAGATAGCATCCAGACATGGTGGGTTCAACAGCAACACTGAGCTCGATCTTCAGTCTTGTTCTGGTTCCTAAAACATCATCTGTCCTCATGGAACCTCAGACTCTGGGTCTCCACTCTTCTCACAACGTTTTCCCTCTCAGCTCGCGACATCCAGGCTTGGGAGTATGTTCCTCTTGGACCTTTTCTGGGGAAAAACTTCGGGACAACTATCTCCCCTTGGGTGGTCCCCATGGAGGCGCTCTTACCTTTTGCAGAGCCAAATCCTGTCCAGGTAGGAAGACCGCAAACATGGATGCCATCATGAGCCAAACCGCCTCAGATCCTTCAAGCTCTGAGAGCTGAGGGAAAGGAAACAGAATTCAGTTTGACCATCTTTTAGTCTGTTTAGTATGGTGGCCCTGAAGTGCAAAAACATCATCCGTCTTGTCTTTCTGAAGTGTTTTTTTGTTTATGTTTTGATTTCTGGAATTTTGTTCTTTTTACCAAAATATAATTCTGTTGCTTTTTTATGAGTCATGACCTGAAAATGTTTTCATGTTGAGGGATAAGCTCTTTGCACCGCAGCTTAGTTACCCAAGATCCTTTAGGTCCATCCAGGTTCTGCAGGACTGTGTCCTTCTTAACCCAGTCACACTAGTGCTTCTGGTTAGTAAGAAGGTAAGACCACAGATTGGATCAGTAATCAGACCAGAGATCAGAGAGAGACGAGTTTCAGACAGAATTTCCTTTCAACTTTTGGCTTCTACTTCTGTTCTTTCACAGGTTTGAGTCAAAGATGTTTTTCATTCCGATTTCTCCTCATTGTTTCTCCTCCTCCAGGATCCAGAACCTCTTCCTTATCTTCAGCACCAAGATCCCTACACATTCAACATCCAACTTTCAGTGGCGCTCAAAGGTAAAGGCTCTGGAAATCAGCATCTTTGAGTCACAAAACCCAGGTTTCTGTAATCTGTTAGGATGTTTCAGAAACCTGGATGCTTAAAGGAGGGACTATCACAATCAAACAGAAATATTCCCATTAAACATTGACCAGTACTAGCATAGATCATACCATTATTTTTTTTCAATTCATTCATGACATTTTCTATATAAAACAATTTTTAATTTTCCACAAACAATCATGGCAATTTTACTAAATGAGACATGCAGCGCCTCTAGCGACAGAAACTGGAGTAGCCAATGACGTAGTACACATACGTCATTCATGGACAGCAGCCTGGACTGTTCACGCTTTACTGAGTACGATCACAGAGGATCGCTACCGGTTGTGTTGGACTAGAAAGGTAATTGTTTATTTAGAGTATTGTCCGCCTTATTTGACTAAAATACGATTTAAGAATGTTACCAGGAAGTATAGCAAGCTGCTGTGGCTGCTGTGTTTTGAGCTTGTTTACGACGGTCCAAAGAAGGTCCAAGACGACGACGCTGATTGGAACACGTTTAAAGAGATCGTTGATAACAGCTAATAATTGAGATTGTCGTGCGTTCTACGTAAACTGCAACACTTTGTATGAATTCTGGCGTCTTTTGTATTTTTCTTTTGGTTGGTGATGGATGCTATGAAGCTCTTACCCCGTTTTCTCCTTTTTCTTCTAAAACATCCAACGCTCTGCAACAATGGCTCTGGCGACTCGGTCGGCTTTGGTCCACACATGCAGCATGAGCATCATGCAGTCTGTCCGATCCTCCAGCATCATCATCACTTTGATCGTCACTTTCTCCCTCCCTCTGAATATTCCAGTTCACACATATGGTTGAACCCCAAACACTTCATCTAAAAACGTCTTTTCTTCTTTGAAAAATGGACTCCTGTCTCCTTCTGTGGCAGCGGTTGTTGCTGATGCTTTATCAAGACATCAGTGACACACATTTGCGCACTCTGACTGCTAGGTGATCTGAACGCGAACATGGCGGCTTCCATGGTTGTTGCAGGAAATTCAAAGTTATTTTTATATAGCAAATGTCATGAATGAATCGACAAAATAATGGCATGATCTAAGCTAGTGCTTGTCAATGTTTAATGGGAGTTTTTTTGTTGGATGGTGATAGTCCTTTAAACAGTTTCTCAATCTGAAGTCACTTCCTTTTTCTCCTTCAAGGACAGGAAATGACCGAGGCAGTCACCATCTGCACCTCAAACTACAAAGTAAGATTCTGCCCACACCAGAACCAGCACTATTTTCTGAACCAGACTTTTTGTCCATTTCTGTCTGCACTGCGGTTTTTCCTCTAGAACATTTATGTTGTTGATGCTAAACAAACGTCTGACTTCAAATTAAATAAATAGACATCTCCAGCTCTTCAAGGACCAACAAGGAGTTTCCAGACCAGCAGATGTTTAACCTCTCCAGAGGGTCCTGGTTCTGATGGGTTCTCCTGGTTGTAGCACCTCACTGTGAGGTGGTCTGGGTGTCCTGAGCTTTAGGGTGGAGCAGTCTGAAGCTCTAAAGCTCCTCATGTGGACGAGTAGCCGGTTCCAACAGAGTTCCTCTGGATGTCTGAGCTTTTCTTGGGGTCTCCTGAAGGCGGCATTGGATCTGTGGTATTCACCTGAACGGCCCCTTCTAGCTCATGGTCACGGGATGGGGGAAGGGGGTTGGGCAGTCTGGTGTTGTTGCTGTGGTTCTACAGCCACCATTTCTGAAGTTTGTTTTACAACAACTCCTGAGCTTCTGACAATTCCTATCAGCGTTTGTGGAGACATCTTCCTGGACTCTCCTTCAGTCTGAGGGGGCGGGGTCTTCACCTGAGAGGCTTCTCTGTCAGAGCTGGGTTTGTAAATCCATCTTCTCTGTCAGCACATGTACTGGACCATGAAGCAGCAGCTGGCTCACCACACTGTCAACGGCTGCAACGTCAGAGCAGGAGACCTGCTGGCCTCCGGAACCATCAGTGGACCTGTGAGTCTGTGTGCAGAATCTCAAATGTTCCATCATTTGTTCATAGACACTGACTTGTTTGTGTTCCACAGAACCCCGAAAGCTTTGGCTCCATGCTGGAGCTGTCATGGAGAGGATCCAAGAACATCCACCTAACAGGAGGACAGACAAGAACTTTCCTGAATGATGGAGATGAGGTCATCATCACAGGTCAGAACCGAAAGGACGAGTGGTTCTCAAACTGAACAAAAGAGATCCAAAACCCGAAGAACTCTGGTCTTCACTGCGGCGCTCAGATGTACAGATCAGGTGTTTGTCTGTTCTCTCATCTTCTTAGGTTTCTGTCAAGGAGACGGCTTCAGGGTGGGCTTCGGTTCTTGCCGGGGGACCATCCTGCCTGCCTGCAGCTCTGATTGACCTCTGGAAGAACCATCAGAAAGTGTTTTTTCTCCACTGTTTCGTCTGCAGACATTACTTTGTCCTTTACAATAAACAGGATTCTCAATGGCGACACATTTGTCATCTTTCTTCAGAGCTTTATCAACGGTTGGAAGTTCTTTAGAAGGACCTTCAGCCTCAGAGGATTTAACCCAAACCACAGACAGAGCAGAACTTCTGCAGAACATGGGGTGGACAAAAACCTCCATGTTGGTGCTTATACTGCATATCTTCCAATGAACTGTATCTTAAATAAATATCTTAAATAAATACCGGGGCGTTTATTTAAAAAAAAAAAAAAAAAAAAGTCTGCTGATCCGGCGTTTATTAGAGACCAGCGTCTATTGGAGACCGGGATTGCTTCCATCACAGAACGGTGATGGTTAATGGGTTCATTTTGCGGTGAAATCCTGTCAAATTGCAGAAAACAGATGAACATCTAAGGATTTATTGAAATGATATTGTTTTGTATTCTGAATAGCACTGGCTGTGAACATTCTTTTCTCTTTGAGTCGTCAATCTCCGTATCAAAAATCCTCTTTACTTTCATGCTGATCATTTTCCTGGAGACACGAGTGCCTTTTCGTTTGCTCAGTAATCCATGTTTAAACCAGTTCTTCTGAGTTGCTGCTTTCTCTGCTCATCAGGAAATCTGTTTCGCTCCTTTTCTTTCTGCAGCAGTCTCTGCACTTTTAGCCATCTGCCTGCGCCATTCTCAGATATGTTTATGATTCAACCCAGAATTGGCACATGGAGCCAGCAGCTAATGTTTTTAGCCCATTAGCTACAAGGTGCAGCGTCTGTTATCTCGCTTACTATGCATGAAACACATGGATGATGTTAAGAGATCTGGTTTATCCATTTCGAAAAGTTCTACAAAAGCATCAGTGATCCCGTCTCCATGTTTGGGTTCATGAAAACATTTCATTTCCTACAGAGAGCTTCTCTCCCACTGCGTCTGAATGGCTGTTTCCGGATGTTTCCGTCTCTCTTAAGGAGTTTGACGGCTTTCTGTCCCGCATTAACCAGAGACAGCAAAAATAAAAACAAGAATAAAATGAGGGTAGCTTTTACTACCGTTTCAATGAAAATAAAGTTCAGGAGGCCCAAGGAGACTGCTTACCCATCTCTCACCGGCTCCATCTGGCTGCCAGCGCCTCTCTCGGTAACGGCATAGCGAGTATGTCCGCTCCAGTTCCATAGGTCTTGCGACAGACTGTCTAGAGTGCATCGCCTTCGTCAAACAGCAGCAGACTGGATACGCTCTGGAAACCTTGCTGCCCCCAAAAGGGATCCAGTTTGGTAGGAAAACATTTGATAAACAGAGAGAGTTTGGTCATGTTCTGTTCCTCAAGAACTCCAGGGCTCTTGTGCAGGAAAACCTGACATAAGAATAATTGCATTAGAATAATTCCTCGGATGGAAGGTTGGCGCCAGTGTTCGGCAGCGGAGCCACCATCACTTTGTGAATGTGTGTGTGAATGGGTGTGTGACTGTAAAGCGCTTTGGGCCTTCAAGGAAGGTAGAAAAGCACCTTACAAGTATACACCATTTACCATCACTTTACCTCTGGATGAGTTTCTTCATAGAGTTTGTGACGATATCCGTAAGGAGCAAAACAGGCCACCTTGACCTTTTTGTTTGTTTTCTTCGTGGTCTCTCTGTAAAGTACAACCAGAGACTCTTAGGAACTTACTGGGGTGGACTGAGAACAGTCCATACAGCAACCTGAAAACCTCAACAACCTGAAATACATGAACAGTGAAAATGTGTCTTGACAGAATCGTCAACATATTCCATTGTCTGACAGAAACGAGGGACCTCACTGTTCATCAGGAGATCCAGGAGTTCACCAAGTTTGAAAATAGAGCAAGCAAAGAGCTCTCAGTCATCCACTGCACAGCTCTGGCTTAGATGCTGCAGATATCTGAAGATGTTCTGGATGAGTTGGATCTGAAGCATTACAACACAATTGAAGGGAGTCTATGGAGACTCATTGCAGCCGTCAGCAACTGCAAAAACTTTCGGTGAGTGCAAAAAAAAAAAAAAAAAAAAGAAATTAGGATTTTCCCGTTTAAAAGTGACAATTTTTCACGTCTGAAATGATTGGGCTTTTGTGTTGAAGAAAATTTGTAAATGTAAATATAATGTAAGATTTGAGGAAGAGGGATTTCTTAGTTCTCCGGTCACAGAGTGGGATCACATCCTATCTGAACCTGGGGTTTTCCTTGTTTCTGTGGTGAGGGTTCTGGTCGTTGCCCTCAGGTTACGGGCCTCTCCAAAATTCCAACATGGGGGGGAGGCTTGGTCGGGCTATGTTTTCAACAATTTTTGGGGACCGCAACCTCTCCTGGGTGATCCCTCCTGTGGGTGGGGGTGGCTGGCCCCTGTCGTGCTCTCTCCATGATCTTCTGCCGTTGCATGGAGCTCGGGGGAGGGTTTCCCTTGGGGGCCCCTGGCTCGTACCTAGGGTTGGGGTGGGGGAATGCTCTGAACTCCTGGGTGGTGGTGGGTGGAATGTCTAGGGCGGGGGGGAATATCAGGGGTGGGGCCTAGCACTGGGCCCCCAGCGTGGTGAGAGGGCTGTTCTTCTGGCTGGGTTAGGGCTTGCACTCTGTGCTCCCGTATCTCACTGCTCTCAGGAGATGGGGCCACCCGTGTGGCAGTCCTGTGGGTACTGGTCTTGGTGTGGGGATCGCTGTTAACTCTCCATCATTTTTTCTTTTTTACAATCCACCTCAACAAAATATAAACACTCACCTGGACATAGGTGTCATCTCATCTTGACTGACTGAATGAAATGCTTTGCATTTGTTGGTTTGTCTGCATAAGTGTGTGTGAACTCTAGTTGTGTTGTGTATGCTAAGATGTTTGTATGTGAAGACTCTTGGAGCCAGCAGGTCCGTTTGCAACATCTGAGTGTGTGGACAGGCCCCGCCCATTTTAGACAAACATTCACACCTGACTGTAATGATGAAACTCTCAGCATCTTGTTGCCTGTTTTAGGATTCTACCTCCCTTCCCTGTGATCATCCTCCAATTTATTTAACCCCCCCCTTTTCTGTCTTTTATGCCATGCCAAGCAAGAACCCAACCTTCAAGACCCATTTAAAACAACTGACCCATATGAACTCAAGTCAGCCATGTTTGGCGCAGATCAAAATGCATTTAAATACATGACGAGGAGGAAATTTTACCTAAAACAGTAGTAAGAAAAAAAAATCAAGGTCATCAAGTTGAGATTGGCTTCACCAGCCAACTATTGTGCTACCACCAAGCTGCTTATGAACAAATGGAGACAAAAACACCTGCAGTTAAAATTACTTTACTGATCTTTTATAGAGTTGCTAAAACCCAAAGTAAAAATAAACCTGAAAATACTAAAAAATAAAACCACCCATTTCAGCTCAGTAAATTTCTCCAGAATTTTAAATCAAAGTGCTCTCTGGACATCATTGTCTTCAGGTTGATAATGCTGTTGTGGCCTGGGCAACAGCTGGCAACACCTTGGAAACATCCTGGCTAAGGTGAAGAAAAGTGTTTTCCTGAGGTTAAGCGAGCACTTGCTCAAAAAAACAGAAGCATTTTGTATATATTTTAATGCAAAACGACCACAGCTAGAGGGCCAAGCGCACGTATGCAAGAATTACATTTTAAAAACGGGTCTTACCTGTCGTCGGTCTACCTGAAAATAAAACTATACAAACTGATCCAATCACAGCAGAAGAGGAAGATTCAGAAGATGAAGAAAAGGAAAGATTTTCGCCCTGTTTAAACCTCCAAACCAGACATTCACAAACCAAAACCTTCACTGATTCAGCTCCAGCCCAACAACCACAACCTCTGCTAGTCCTAAGAGCAGCTGCTGGTCAGAGAACAGCCTTCAAACTACAGACCTACAAGGAATTCATCAAGATACTTCAGGAGCAACACTTTCCAGATGAGCTAACCTTGACCAGAAGGGACTCTTCCAAACCTCAAAGCTCCAAGAACTGAGAGCCTCGACTTTAACCTGACGCTGGGCCTCAACTTTAGCTAACGGAAGAGAAATGGCATTGAAGGTGACTTTTCACAGATGAGGAGGACCTTAATGGAGCAAGATGAAAAAACAAGATCTAAATCGTTTTTAAAACCTGTAAATAATCACAACATTGCAAAAATGATCAAAGAACATGAGAAAGCATGAAACAGCAGAGAGGGGCAACGGCGGCCACCAAAGAAAAGCAAAAAATTGTGGCATGGCGGCCAGAGAGTCATACAGTAGCGGCACTGCGCCCTTTAAGGCATGAAACAGAAGAGATTGATGGAAGATATCGCAATAAAATGTGGGTGTGTGCATTAAAAATAAAATTTCTAAGTGTGCGAGTGTGCAAATCAATGACACCGATTCACTTGGAAGGAGAATCCTGAAACTCATAGAAGTTTAAACAATAAAATCTAAACTAGAGATTGCTCTCATGAATTCTGTAAGTGCCAGATGCATTCTACAATCCTGAACTCATTCTATTTTATCCAACGACCATGAAACGCAGTTTCTATTTATGGAAGGAGGCCAGAGAGGAAGAAAAACTTAAAGTTTCAGAAGCACCTACCGTTATGGAAGACCTGCAGGAGGAAAAGTTAGTGCATTTCAGCTGAAAAGGACCTGAAACAATAAGTTCATCCTCATTGTGACCAATAAAATTTAAGCAGCAGCTGCACTGAACATCGAATAAATGGAAATGAAGTCACCTTCAATGCAAGCTTAGAGAAAGAGGAAAAGAAAAAGATCGGCACGGCGGCCAAACCAAGAAATGAAGGACTCACAGGTTGAAGATCTTCCTGAGAAGAAAAAGAAATAAAAAACACTTAGAAGTTGACTAATTAGGAATAAATTATAAACAAAAATTTCATTTTCTTACAGTTCTAATGACTGAGGCTAAAGACAGAGTAAAAGCGCTTATGGCGCCGCCACTCTGCTAGTAGCAGAGCGGCTTCACATGAGGCCTTTGGGAGCAAAACGTTTCCTCAAACCAAATCTCATCCGTCAGTAACAGAGCTGTACTTCCAAAGGCTCCATGGTCAGCCATCCTAACTCGACATAGTGTTTTAATAGTTACCTCTTTGTTCTGTTTGTCCGCTTCAGGTCCACTTTTCTTTTTCCTGGACAGGCAGTGTTTCCAGCAAGGAATCCTGGGAAGGAAATCAGAGGACCGCCACAATTAGGCTCTGCTTTAGCCAGAAAACTCTCAGCTTAACTTCCATTAGAGGAGTTTGATTTATCAACACGGTCAACATTACAGCTTTTAAAAGGGGAGAAATGATAGATAGACACACATATATAAAATATAAATAAATTATGTACTTTCTAAACAGCAAAAACTAATCATTTTAAAAGATTTACAAGTAACTATTTTATTGTATATTTGAAGCATTTTGGCCCCGTCAATCAGTAAATAAGAATAAATGCAAAAAAATACAATTACAAATAGACAAAAAAATGAAAATATAAAGTAAACCTAAATTAAAATAAAGAATATAAAAAGATTTCATAAAAATAAAGCATTTTGTCCAAGCCAGTCAGTAATAAAAAATATACATAAACAAATAAACAATTAAATAAAACAAAGAAAATGTAAATTAAAATAAAAAGAATAAACTAAAAAAGTATTTTGTCCCAAAACTCTAAAGGTAATCAATTTATTTTTAACACTAAGATATTTGTTCTTGTGGCCAATTATACTGTTAGCGTCACAATTTTGTTGATTATTTAGGATAAAACAATAATACATTTCTAGTGAGAATCAGTTGAACCAAATATAATCTGTTAAAGCAGGAACAGCTGTATCGACCCGAATCCAGAAGAAAAAAACATCTACTAGCATATAAGAAAGGAGTTTTTAAATGTTAAATGAAAATGTTTGGGTTTATTAAGGAAATCATTAAGCAGTTATTAAAAAAATGGTTTTAAAAGCATTTAAAGCAAACGCAACTAAAATGTTTTCCTCCGCAGAAAGGGCCTCAGGCCTTTCGAGAACCTTCTTCTGTCTCAGATGTTCTCCATAAAGGAACATGTAAAGTTCTCCAGCAGGAGAGCAGCTGCTTAAAACATCACATTTACCTCTAAAGTTCAGGTTAAAAAGCAGAACTTTCACTAAAAAACGAGCAGAATGAAGGACCACTGACCTGAAGCTCCTCCACCGCCGCCGCCCGGAGAACAGAACCAAACCGGCGCAGCTGGAACTGATTATCCTTAATCAGCCTCTGCCGCAGGTGCGGAGACCACGTGACCCGCCGCTCTTCCGGGTCACGACCTTTGATGTCGAGAAACAGCCACCAAGCCGGTCAGAGATCTCCTCTTAACCGAAGGAATATAAAAGAACAATTCTTGTAAAGTTTCAGAGTTACAAGGAGAAACAAAGAGTGCTCCACGCTCCAAACTCTCATTCTGGTTCTGACACATTCATGATGTCAACAACAAGAACGGCCTTTGTCATTATCCCTTTTGGTTCATATTTGTATAAATGTTTGTTTAACATTATTTTCTATGTAGAGATCTAGGAACTTTTTCCATTTCCAAGCACATGACAACAGCCACACCAGAAGGACAAAAATTGGCACCTGAATAAGACATCAGTTTAAATAACCAGTGAATGTAGAGGTTGACGTGTGAAACTATTGCTTCATCAATCTTCAATCTGTGTTTGAGTCACGACTCTTACAACTTTGTGGACTGGTGTAATAAGATCATTAGGTTATAAAAATAATGAATAAAATACAATGGTAGTTATAAGTTTGATAGTGGGCCGAAAACACTTGTAAAATAAATCAGAAAATGTGTGTTTGTATGTTTAAGTCCTAGTGTATTCAAAAAATAAATGTTATGATTCATTTTGTCTTGAGTGACTTTTTGAACGTCTTGATAAGAATAATTAAAGTAATGAAAAACCTCGTCTGAATTACACTTTGACACAGAATCGATTCACTGTACTCAGCTCTGCAAGAGTCAGAATATCTGACACTAACTGATACAGTGAACACATTTCTGAGCGTAACATCATAAAAGCTGTCTAAAATATATACACGTACAAGTAACGTCAGAATCCAAGTTACCTGGCCAACCAAGAAATGAGAGTCAGACTTGGACGACTCTTTTTGGTCACAGATTTGCTCACTTTCAGACCAACCAAAATAGCACTACCCCGTATAATCATTCGCTTGTACTGTGGTTCTCCACATTGGTCTCACGGTTTGCCATTACTGCACTTTTGGACTGAGATGTCCAAGGTGTTTACAGGGAAATGCATATCTATGTGTGTGGGCCTGTATGCTTTCATGTACACAATGTGTATTTGGACTCTCCAAAACCTGCATTAGAAATGCAAAGAAGTATAAGACCAAGAATTCCATATGTAATTATTTTAATTTTCTTTATAGAGACAGTCAAGAAATCATGCATATCAAAACTGAAGTCAAAATGTTTTTTTTATTTGACCACACAGGGATCTTCTTTACAAATGTCTTTAGTCCAGCAGACAAAACATCACATTTTTATGTGAACACAGAAGTCATCCTTTACCTATTCTGACAATTGTACACATAAAAACAAAAATTGTCTGCATCTGTGTTTCTGCAACAAACACATTTAAAAACAATTGCAGTTGCAAATACAATGCAAAGTTCCTTTTCCAAGTTGTTGAAGTTTGTGTCGGAGACGTCACCTTGAAGCAGCCCTTGAAGATTTGTTTCAGTTAAACCCAGCAGAGAAAAGAGGAGTACATGCTGCTACCTGCTGGTTGACCTTGATTCTGCACTGACATTTACCATGGAGTTCTTAGTAAAGCCGCCATTCGGACTCCTGTGCCGGCTCATGGTATTAGAAAAGTATGTAAAAAGAAGAATAAATTGTATCGGTATATAAACTTTATAAAAATAGGTTAACTAGTATAATGAGTAATGCAAAAAAAGATCATTATTCAAGTTAATTAACTCTAAACAAAAGCAATGCAATGTTCAACAATGTGAAATACTTGTTGAATTACCAAGTAAAGCACGTTCTGTATTACTCTTTGATTTTCCTGTATTATTCGTGTGGTCTAGAATTTTGGGCAAATTCTTGTTTCACACATAAAACCCTTAATATTTTGCAAAAAAAATTATTATATTATAGATAATGCATATAACTTCTAGAATGAGCACACCTCAGAACGTTTGTGAAGTCAAGGTTATTGACATTTAAGATTTATGCACTTTACAGACACTGCTAGGAATGTTTAAGGCCAAACTTTTTTTTGTTGCCATGTGGTTTACTAAATCTTTTTGTTATAAATGAGGGAAATGTTAGAAGAAATTATGACTTTGAGGTACCTAAAGTAAAAAGTACTCATAAACAAATCTCTTTGCTGGGGTCAAAAAATGGAATTTATTGGACAATAATCTGAAAAAGTGTTTTAGTATTGCTTGCTTCAAAGTTAAGTGTAAACACCAAATGATTGATTTATGTGCAGCATTATTTTATAATGTTCCAGCTTGTGTTATTTTTGCTATTTTGTATTTTCATTTGATTTGATTAAGCTCACATAATTTAGTCATCTAATTGTATGATTTGAAACAATAAGAATGGGGTAGGGATAAACAAGACATGGTCTTCATCCTACTCCTGTTTTTGTGTGTGTGTGTACTGTACATTCTATCTGAGAAGAACAAATTACAAGAAAAGAAATTAGTTTAGCTTGAAGGTAAGGGCGGAGCCAGTAGGAGGTGGGCGGAGCTAAGACCTCCTGGTTGACAGGAAGATTGCATCAGTGTGACAGGCTGTATGTTTTGGTTTGTGTGAATCCTTTGCCTCCTAGACTGGTCCTAACCCTTTACCCCCCATCCCTCTTCTTGCTGAGGACCATTCCATAAAGTGATCTGGGAGGTGTCAGGGGTCTTGTTTCCATTTCCAGAGCTTTACTGGTATTTTCGAGTTTTGGTTATGGTCATTCAGGCTTCTGGTTATAAACGGACCAGAATATCTTTGTCAGACCTTAGCCATCCGGCTCCACCTCCGACCACCAGAGGGAGCTCTCTCCTGAATATTGATCCCCCATGTCTCCACTAGCTGTCTCCCATCTACTCATCAGCGTCAGCATATTTACATGTCCACCATCCGTTTGCCCTGTGCGAAGTATTGTTTTGCCCTGCATCCAATTCTGAGCGTTCAGTCTACAGCCTTTTCTGGTTTCGACCCCTGCCTGATTCTTTGCCGCCTTGTCTTGCTCCTCGTTCCTGACCCCCCCTGCCTGGCTTCAGACTCGTTCCTGACCCCCCTGCCTGGCTTCAGACTCGTTCCTGTCTTTGCCCTTAAATAAACTACTGCCTGCATATGGATCCAAACGCCTCCGCGTATTCACCACCATCTTACCCTTGATGGAACCGGGAACATGGTCCATCCAGAGAACAGCCTAACAGTCCTTGATGTGAAATCAAAGCTGTTCTCCCTCCGGTCCATCCGGAGAACCTTTGTCCTGATCTGATCTGGGGTCCTCCCCACCCCCTCTGAGCATTAAAAGGAAACTGGGTTCAAACTCCTTTATTGTCGTAGCGTTCATGCGTCAGGAACATTTAGCAAACATCCAACTGTAGAGGGACAAGTCACAGGAACCGCGGGTTCTTCAGGCACTTCAGAGCATGCAGCTGGCTTGAGACATAAAATATGGTAATACAAAACACTCGTCAGAGGAACCACGAAGGTGCACATCAGAGGAAGTTCTGCTATCCTTCTGATGATGTTTTGCTGATGTTCTGTTGGAGTTTTGCTGACGTTTTGATGATGTTTTGCTGACGTTCTGTTGGCCTTTTGCTGATGTTTTGATGATGTTTTGCTGACGATCTAATGACGTTCTGCTGACGTTCTGTTGGTGTTTTGCTGACGTTCTGTTGGTGTTTTGCTGACGTTCTGTTGGCGTTTTGCTGACGTTCTTTTGGCGATTTGCTGACGTTCTGTTGGCGTTTTGCTGACGTTCCGTTGGCGTTTTGCTGATGTTCCGTTGGCGTTTTGCTGACGTTCTGATGATGTTTTGCTGACGTTCTGTTGGCGTTTTGCTGACGTTCTGTTGGCGTTTTGCTGACGTTCTGTTGGCGTTTTGCTGACGTTCTGGAGGCGTTTTGCTGACGATCTAATGACGTTCTGCTGACGTTCTGTTGGCGTTTTGCTGACGTTCTGGTGGCGTTTTGCTGATGTTCTGATGATGTTTTGCTGACGTTCTGTTGGCGTTTTGCTGACGTTCCGTTGGCGTTTTGCTGACGATCTAATGACGGTCTCCTGACATTCTGGTGGCGATTTGCTGATGTTCTTAGGATGTTTTGCTGACTTTCTGTTGGCGTTTTGCTGACGATCTAATGACGTTCTGTTGGCGTTTTGCTGACGTTCTGGTGGCGTTTTGCTGACGATCTAATGACGTTCTGCTGAGGTTCTGTTGGCGTTTTGCTGACAATCTAATGACGTTCTGTTGGCGTTTTGCTGACCTTCTGATGGCGTTTTGCTGACGTGTTGGCGTTTTGCTGACGTTCTGTTGGCGTTTTGCTGACGTTCTGGTGGCGATTTGCTGATGTTCTGATGATATTTTGCTGACGTTCTGTTGGCGTTTTGCTGATGTTCTGATGATGTTTTGCTGACGTTCTGTTGGCGTTTTGCTGACGTTCTGTTGGCGTTTTGCTGATGTTTTGATGATGTTTTGCTGACGATCTAATGACGTTCTGCTGACGTTCTGTTGGTGTTTTGCTGACGTTCTGTTGGCGTTTTGCTGACGTTCTGTTGGCGTTTTGCTGACGTTCTGTTGGCGTTTTGCTGACGATCTAATGACGTTCTGCTGACGTTCTGTTGGCGTTTTGCTGACGTTCTGTTGGCGATTTGCTGACGTTCTGTTGGCGTTTGCTGACGTTCCGTTGGCGTTTTGCTGATGTTCCGTTGGCGTTTTGCTGACGTTCTGATGATGTTTTGCTGACGTTCTGTTGGCGTTTTGCTGACGTTCCGTTGGCGTTTTGCTGACGTTCTGTTGGCGTTTTGCTGACGTTCTGTTGGCGTTTTGCTGACGATCTAATGACGTTCTGCTGACGTTCTGTTGGCGTTTTGCTGACGTTCTGTTGGCGTTTTGCTGACGATCTAATCACGTTCTGCAGACGTTCTGTTGGCGTTTTGCTGACGTTCTGTTGGCGTTTTGCTGACGTTCTGGAGGCGTTTTGCTGACGATCTAATGACGTTCTGCTGACGTTCTGTTGGCGTTTTGCTGACGTTCTGGTGGCATTTTGCTGATGTTTCTGATGATGTTTTGCTGACGTTCTGTTGGCGTTTTGCTGACGTTCCGTTGGCGTTTTGCTGACGATCTAATGACGGTCCCCTGACATTCTGGTGGCGATTTGCTGATGTTCTTAGGATGTTTTGCTGACTTTCTGTTGGCGTTTTGCTGACGATCTAATGACGTTCTGTTGGCGTTTTGCTGACGTTCTGGTGGCGTTTTGCTGACGATCTAATGACGTTCTGCTGAGGTTCTGTTGGCGTTTTGCTGACAATCTAATGACGTTCTGTTGGCGTTTTGCTGACCTTCTGATGGCGTTTTTGCTGACGTGTTGGCGTTTTGCTGACGTTCTGTTGGCGTTTTGCTGACGTTCTGGTGGCGATTTGCTGATGTTCTGATGATATTTTGCTGACGTTCTGTTGGCGTTTTGCTGATGTTCTGATGATGTTTTGCTGACGTTCTGTTGGCGTTTTGCTGACGTTCTGTTGGCGTTTTGCTGATGTTTTGATGATGTTTTGCTGACGATCTAATGACGTTCTGCTGACGTTCTGTTGGTGTTTTGCTGACGTTCTGTTGGCGTTTTGCTGACGTTCTGTTGGCGTTTTGCTGACGTTCTGTTGGCGTTTTGCTGACGATCTAATGACGTTCTGCTGACGTTCTGTTGGCGTTTTGCTGACGTTCTGTTGGCGATTTGCTGACGTTCTGTTGGCGTTTTGCTGACGTTCCGTTGGCGTTTTGCTGATGTTCCGTTGGCGTTTTGCTGACGTTCTGATGATGTTTTGCTGACGTTCTGTTGGCGTTTTGCTGACGTTCCGTTGGCGTTTTGCTGACGTTCTGTTGGCGTTTTGCTGACGTTCTGTTGGCGTTTTGCTGACGTTCTGTTGGCGTTTTGCTGACGATCTAATGACGTTCTGCTGACGTTCTGTTGGCGTTTTGCTGACGTTCTGTTGGCGTTTTGCTGACGATCTAATCACGTTCTGCAGACGTTCTAATGGCGTTTTGCTGACGTTCTGTTGGCGTTTTGCTGACGTTCTGGAGGCGTTTTGCTGACGATCTAATGACGATCTAATGACGTTCTGTTGGCGTTTTGCTGACGTTCTGGTGGCGTTTTGCTGATGTTCTGATGATGTTTTGCTGACGTTCTGTTGGCGTTTTGCTGACGTTCCGTTGGCGTTTTGCTGACGATCTAATGACGGTCTCCTGACATTCTGGTGGCGATTTGCTGATGTTCTTAGGATGTTTTGCTGACTTTCTGTTGGCGTTTTGCTGACGATCTAATGACGTTCTGTTGGCGTTTTGCTGACGTTCTGGTGGCGTTTTGCTGACGATCTAATGACGTTCTGCTGAGGTTCTGTTGGCGTTTTGCTGACAATCTAATGACGTTCTGTTGGCGTTTTGCTGACCTTCTGATGGCGTTTTGCTGACGTGTTGGCGTTTTGCTGACGTTCTGTTGGCGTTTTGCTGACGTTCTGGTGGCGATTTGCTGATGTTCTGATGATATTTTGCTGACGTTCTGTTGGCGTTTTGCTGATGTTCTGATGATGTTTTGCTGACGTTCTGTTGGCGTTTTGCTGACGTTCTGTTGGCGTTTTGCTGATGTTTTGATGATGTTTTGCTGACGATCTAATGACGTTCTGCTGACGTTCTGTTGGTGTTTTGCTGACGTTCTGTTGGCGTTTTGCTGACGTTCTGTTGGCGTTTTGCTGACGTTCTGTTGGCGTTTTGCTGACGATCTAATGACGTTCTGCTGACGTTCTGTTGGCGTTTTGCTGACGTTCTGTTGGCGTTTTGCTGACGATCTAATGACGTTCTGCAGACGTTCTGTTGGCGTTTTGCTGACGATCTAATGACGTTCTGCAGACGTTCTGTTGGCGTTTTGCTGACGATCTAATGACGGTCTCCTGACATTCTGGTGGCGATTTGCTGATGTTTGAGGATGTTTTGCTGACGTTCTGTTGGCGTTTTGCTGACGATCTAATGACGTTCTGCAGACGTTCTGTTGGCGTTTTGCTGACAATCTAATGACGTTCTGTTGGCGTTTTGCTGACCTTCTGATGGCGTTTTGCTGACGTGTTGGCGTTTTGCTGACGTTCTGTTGGCGTTTTGCTGACGTTCTGGTGGCGATTTGCTGATGTTCTGATGATATTTTGCTGACGTTCTGTTGGCGTTTTGCTGATGTTCTGATGATGTTTCGCTGACGTTCTGTTGGCGTTTTGCTGACGTTCTGTTGGCGTTTTGCTGATGTTTTGCTGATGTTTTGCTGACGATCTAATGACGTTCTGCTGACGTTCTGTTGGTGTTTTGCTGATGTTCTGTTGGCGTTTTGCTGACGTTCTGTTGGCGTTTTGCTGACGTTCTGTTGGCGTTTTGCTGACGATCTAATGACGTTCTGCTGACGTTCTGTTGGCGTTTTGCTGACGTTCTGTTGGCGTTTTGCTGACGATCTAATGACGTTCTGCAGACGTTCTGTTGGCGTTTTGCTGACGATCTAATGACGTTCTGCAGACGTTCTGTTGGCGTTTTGCTGACGATCTTATGACGGTCTCCTGACATTCTGGTGGCGATTTGCTGATGTTCTGAGGATGTTTTGCTGACGTTCTGTTGGCGTTTTGCTGACGATCTAATGACGTTCTGCAGACGTTCTGTTGGCGTTTTGCTGACGTTCTGTTGGCGTTTTGCTGACGATCTAATGACGTTCTGCAGACGTTCTGTTGGCGTTTTGCTGACGATCTAATGACGTTCTGCAGACGTTCTGTTGGCGTTTTGCTGACGATCTAATGACGGTCTCCTGACATTCTGGTGGCGATTTGCTGATGTTCTGAGGATGTTTTGCTGACGTTCTGTTGGCGTTTTGCTGACGATCTAATGACGTTCTGCAGACGTTCTGTTGGCGTTTTGCTGACGTTCTGGTGGCGTTTTGCTGATGTTCTGATGATGTTTTGCTGACGTTCTGTTGGCGTTTTGCTGACGTTCTGTTGGCGTTTTGCTGACGATCTAATGACGTTCTGCAGACGTTCTGTTGGCGTTTTGCTGACGTTCTGGTGGCGTTTTGCTGACGATCTAATGACGTTCTGCTGAGGTTCTGTTGGCGTTTTGCTGACAATCTAATGACGTTCTGTTGGTGTTTTGCTGACGTTCTGGTGGCGTTTTGCTGATGTTCTGATGATGTTTTGCTGACGTTCTGTTGGCGTTTTGCTGACGTTCCGTTGGCGTTTTGCTGACGATCTAATGACGGTCTCCTGACATTCTGGTGGCGATTTGCTGATGTTCTGAGGATGTTTTGCTGACGTTCTGTTGGCGTTTTGCTGACGATCTAATGACGTTCTGCAGACGTTCTGTTGGCGTTTTGCTGACGATCTAATGACGTTCTGCAGACGTTCTGTTGGCGTTTTGCTGACGATCTAATGACGGTCTCCTGACATTCTGGTGGCGATTTGCTGATGTTCTGAGGATGTTTTGCTGACGTTCTGTTGGCGTTTTGCTGACGATCTAATGACGTTCTGCAGACGTTCTGTTGGCGTTTTGCTGACGTTCTGGTGGCGTTTTGCTGATGTTCTGATGATGTTTTGCTGACGTTCTGTTGGCGTTTTGCTGACGTTCTGTTGGCGTTTTGCTGACGATCTAATGACGTTCTGCAGACGTTCTGTTGGCGTTTTGCTGACGTTCTGGTGGCGTTTTGCTGACGATCTAATGACGTTCTGCTGAGGTTCTGTTGGCGTTTTGCTGACAATCTAATGACGTTCTGTTGGTGTTTTGCTGACGTTCTGGTGGCGTTTTGCTGATGTTCTGATGATGTTTTGCTGACGTTCTGTTGGCGTTTTGCTGACGTTCCGTTGGCGTTTTGCTGACGATCTAATGACGGTCTCCTGACATTCTGGTGGCGATTTGCTGATGTTCTGAGGATGTTTTGCTGACGTTCTGTTGGCGTTTTGCTGACGATCTAATGACGTTCTGCAGACGTTTTGTTGGCGTTTTGCTGACGTTCTGTTGGCGTTTTGCTGACGATCTAATGACGTTCTGCAGACGTTTTGTTGGCGTTTTGCTGACGTTCTGGTGGCGTTTTGCTGACGATCTAATGACGTTCTGGTGGCGTTTTGCTGACGATCTAATGACGGTCTGCTGACGTTCTGGTGGCGATTTGCTGATGTTCTGATGATGTTTTGCTGACGTTCTGTTGGCATTTTGCTGACGTTCTGTTGGCGTTTTGCTGACGATCTAATGACGTTCTGCAGACGTTCTGTTGGCGTTTTGCTGACGTTCTGTTGGCGTTTTGCTGACGATCTAATGACGTTCTGCAGACGTTCTGTTGGCGTTTTGCTGACGATCTGGTGGCGTTTTGCTGACGTTCTGTTGGCGTTTTGCTGACGATCTAATGACGTTCTGCAGACGTTCTGTTGGCGTTTGCTGACGTTCTGGTGGCGTTTTGCTGACGATCTAATGACGTTCTGCTGAGGTTCTGTTGGCGTTTTGCTGACAATCTAATGACGTTCTGTTGGTGTTTTGCTGACGTTCTGGTGGCGTTTTGCTGATGTTCTGATGATGTTTTGCTGACGTTCTGTTGGCGTTTTGCTGACGTTCCGTTGGCGTTTTGCTGACGATCTAATGACGGTCTCCTGACATTCTGGTGGCGATTTGCTGATGTTCTGAGGATGTTTTGCTGACGTTCTGTTGGCGTTTTGCTGACGATCTAATGACGTTCTGCAGACGTTTTGTTGGCGTTTTGCTGACGTTCTGGTGGCGTTTTGCTGACGATCTAATGACGTTCTGGTGGCGTTTTGCTGACGATCTAATGACGGTCTGCTGACGTTCTGGTGGCGATTTGCTGATGTTCTGATGATGTTTTGCTGACGTTCTGTTGGCATTTTGCTGACGTTCTGTTGGCGTTTTGCTGACGATCTAATGACGTTCTGCAGACGTTCTGTTGGCGTTTTGCTGACGTTCTGTTGGCGTTTTGCTGACGATCTAATGACGTTCTGCAGACGTTCTGTTGGCGTTTTGCTGACGATCTGGTGGCGTTTTGCTGACGTTCTGTTGGCGTTTTGCTGACGATCTAATGACGTTCTGCAGACGTTCTGTTGGCGTTTTGCTGACGTTCTGGTGGCGTTTTGCTGACGATCTAATGACGTTCTGCTGAGGTTCTGTTGGCGTTTTGCTGACAATCTAATGACGTTCTGGTGGCATTTTGCTGACGTTGTGTTGGCGTTTTGCTGACGTTCTGTTGGCGTTTTGCTGACGTTCTGGTGGCGATTTGCTGATGTTCTGATGATGTTTTGCTGACGTTATGTTGGCGTTTTGCTAAAGTTCTGTTGGCGTTTTGCTGACGATCTAATGACGTTCTGCTGACGTTCTGTTGGCGTTTTGCTGATGTTCTGGTGGCGTTTTGCTGACGATCTAATGACGTTCTGCTGACGTTCTGTTGGCGTTTTGCTGACAATCTAATGACGTTTTGCTGACGTTCTGTTGGTGTTTTGCTGATGTTCTGTTGGCGTTTTGCTGATGTTCTGTTGGCGTTTTGCTGATGTTCTGGTGGCGTTTTGCTGACGATCTAATGACGTTCTGCTGACGTTCTGTTGGCGTTTTGCTGACGTTCTGTTGGCGTTTTGCTGACGTTCTGTTGGCGTTTTGCTGACAATCTAATGACGTTCTGTTGGCGTTTTGCTGACAATCTAATGACGTTCTGCTGACGTTCTGCTGAGGTTCTGTTGGCGTTTTGCTGACAATCTAATGACGTTCTGCTGACGTTCTGTTGGCGTTTTGCTGATGTTCTTTTGGCGTTTTGCTGATGTTCTGTTGGCGTTTTGCTGATGTTCTGGTGTTGTATTGCTGAGATTTTTCATAATATATCTATTCTTAACGCTCATTTAACACATTTACTTTCATTTTGTGTTTAAAAAATACGAATAGAAATAAATAAAAAAGATTATGCTTACGTTTTTTGTGTGTGTTTTTATTCAATCATGCAGAGAAAGTTTAATCTTTCTTCTACATCAAGTTCAGGTTTCTCTTTGTTCTTCATTGTGACATCCTTAACCATTTTAGAACAAAGTACAGAAAGCTTTTGTATCAAAGTGTCTCAGATTCATGTGCAAAGTTTCATGTTAGGACTGGTGAGAACGTCCATCTTCCAACTAAAGATCATCAAAAAGGTCAAATTGAGATCTGAACACATGAGCAGCTGGACAAAGATCAAAGACTATAACCAGTTAGACACCATCACTTTAGCAGATCACGTCCTTATGGGCTGCACAGTTCAGATTGAATGCAGACATTGTTACCATGGAGATGCTGGACTTCCCTCTGTCTACCAGCAGGTGTCATGGCACTCCACCAGAGATCCCTTGTGCATTAAGAGTCCAGATCTGGTTCCAGGTCTTTGGGTTGTGCTAGGTCCCTGAAGTGGACTGTTGCTCATGCGGACTATAAATGTTGTTGACAACTGATGACTGCATTGTAACCATGGTGATGATCTGATAACCATCTGAACACCTGTAGATCTGCATGTGGTCCAGGACATGCAGGGAAAGAATAGGTGAGTGGATGAGTGTTTGTGCATGAGTGTCTATGTGTCTGTTCACTTGTCATGTCATGTGTTCATGTGTGCGTGCCCGTGCAGCTGGGACAGCAGCTGGAGGGAGGAGCTCTGGGCTCCTGATTGTCGTAGAAACGTGCCGTTGTTGAGCGTTGGGATGAGGGTGTGGCCTTCACACGGCAGTACTTCCTCTGCCATCATGGATCAGGACCAAAGTTCTCTGTAAAAGAGCTTCTAAAGATGAACCGACTCCTCCTTTGTCATTCTGGGTCTGCATAAACAGGTAAAAAGGTTCTTAAAGGGTTGTGTTTAAACTGCAGGTCACGCTCGTTCCTGCGATCTGATGTCACATTTGGGATTCTGGAACAAAGCTGAACACAGCAAGAACTCAGAACCAAAGTGCAGAGTGTGGTCACTTGAATGAACCAGAGAGGACATCATCTCAGATAGAGAAGAAAACCATGGTGAGAAAACGGGCCACACGGGAGAACCTCTTCCTTCTGGAGCAGTTCACTTCCTCTTAGTTTAGCAGAACCGATGTGCTTATCTTTCTTTGTTTCTGTACAATTGTTGCAGAAGCAGAAAAACTCATCGCTTTCATCCATAGAACCACTGTCTCTGGTCAGTCCGAGACCCCGTCAGACTGACACACCAGAGGGCACTGTCGGTTCCTGTGCTTTGGCTGAAGCTGATGTAGCTGCTGTGGCTAGCACGGTGGTGTCATGTTTGGGTCAGTAGAGATGTGCCTGATCCTGGGCAGAACCAGGTCCAATTGTTGAATTCAGATGGACTTTCCACCCACACAAGGAGAGGCAGGTGAACCAATCAGACTAGAACCAAAAGGAGAGGAGGAGAACCAAAAGAGAGGAGGTGCTGTGATCTTTGTGTGTTTGGAGGAGGACCAAACAGACAGAAGAAAGGAGGTCCTCAGTCCTCTAGGAGCTGCTCCTCCCAGGTGGAGGTGGGGGATGGCGCTGTAGGGGTCGGCGATGACCTTGGCACAGCGGATGATCATGGCCACCAGCAGCAGGCAGAGGAAGGCCACGCAGGTCAGCGTCAGGCCCTGGTCCACGTCCACAAAGGCCGCCTCCCCCGAGTCCTCCGCCTCCATGAGTCCCACAGCACACAGGTGGAGGTGCTGTCTCCAGCACCCTCACACTCTCTTTTCTCTGTTACGGCCGAGGGGCGTGTCCCTCGCTCAAAACCATAAACACAAATTCAACCTCAGATCAAAGCCTGAGAAGAAGCTCTGACCACGGCCTCCATCTTTGATCAGATGATGCCAAACCTGGAGAACGCCTCTGACGTTGTTCCTTCAGATCCTCCGTGGAACCAGAGACCCACATCTTCGGAGCCTTTTGATTGACAGCACCAAATCCTCAGATGCGTGTCCCACCCACATTCACCTTTTTACAGTCACAGTATGATGCTGACCCCCCCACCGTTTACTGTAAGTGATGACTCAGCAGAAATCCAGCTTTTACCTGCATCATCTCTTCTGCGCAGGAACCTTAGAAGAGAGTTCCTGATCCACCTTTCAACGAGGGGGGGCGCATGCAGAGGAGCTTCACTTCACTGTGGGGTCCTTCATCCTCAGGAACCATCAACAACCACTTTCTCTAACCCAGACGGTCTATGGGGGGGGGGGTCCTGCAGCTGTCAGCGTGGGAGGGGCTGCTCCCCCCCAGCCCGTCTCTGCTCCACGTGGAGGAGAGTGGGTCAGAATATAGCTCTCTGGTTGATGGTCCATTCTGCAGCAGACCCCTACCCCCCCACCCCGCGCGCCCTTTACCTGCAGCTAATGGTGGTGGTGGGGAGATCCTCTGCGGGGGGTGGGGGTGGGGGGGGTATGGGTCAGCTGAGAGACAGATGGAGGAGCTGTTACACCCCCCATCCCCACTGAGCAGCATCACTGCAGAGATGCAGCTCCCCCTCCCCCTCCAGGAAAGTTACTTAAAAAGAAGAACTTCAGTCATGTTTCAGGCTGGGGGGGCGGCGGCACCACTGCATCCCTTCGGATCATCAGGACGGGTTCAGTCCTGCAGAGTTGGACCGTCACACCGCCCAGAACCTCCGATCGTCAGGAGCTCTCCGGCTCCGCAGCCCCCCTCCTCCTCATTCGAAGTCTCGCGGTATTTCCGATCACATCTCGCATCCCATTAAATCCGTCTCGCATTTTCCCCGGTCCAGATTAACGCTTCGGTCCTGGTTCTGAAAACAGCGAGATTCTGGACGCTGGGTTTGGCAGCTTCCTGTTCGCGTCAACGGATGTGAGCTGGACTCCGAACCGAGCTTCGGAGCCGATCCGGACAGCAGCGGGTCCATTGTGCGTCACCTCCTGGAAGCCTTTCAGCGAACATGGCAACCCCCGCCGCGGTCAACCCGTCCGGTAAGTCCGCTGGGTTCTGGACGGGCCAGCGGGTGTGGACCGGGATGGGCCTGACCGGGCCGAAGCGGACCGGGAGTCCGACTGCAGTTCTCCTGCATCCCCTGCCCCACCGCGCGGAGCTGCCGCGTCTCATTTTCCCGGTCCGGTTCGGCTCAACCCGAACCTGTGGTCACAGCTGCTTCTTTGTTGTCACACAAGGGTTCCTGTTCTCCCCGGTACCCCCGGCCCCGGTCCAGCCTGACACCCCCCGCCCCCCCGCCCCTTCCCTCAGAGACACAAAGGGTTCGTTCTCCGTTCGGGCCTCCGCAGGCCCGGAACTGTCCGGACGAACCCGGACCGCACGTAAAGGGCCTGAGTGTGGGCCGGTCTCAACCGAACCTGCCACAGCTCCGGCTGCGCGGCCTGAGAGTCAGCCGGTCCGGCACCAAAACCGGGTGTAGCAGAACCAGGTTAACGGGCACCGGTACCGGATCTCGTTTGTTACATTTTTTCCTCTAACACGTAAACAGCTCCGTCACACGTGCACGCGCACGGCATTGTCCGAACTGGAAAGCCATTATTTAGTCAATAAATGACACTGCGGTTTCCATGGTAACGCGTTCCTAAGATGTGGTCCCCAACTTCAGATACTTCCAGCCTGGTTCTGGACCTGGTTCTGGACCTGTGCTCTTCCAGAATAGGGACGTTCGTGACTGGATACGAAGACTATCATGACTTTGAAAAACAAAAGCGCTCAAACGCGCTTAAAACCTGGCAACCTGCAGGAAGAAAGATGGAAATGTGGGAAACGGTTAGCTGCTAAATGCTAACTGAACCGTTTAAAGTGTGATGAAGAACACGCTAATGAAACTGAATGTTAGTTCAGCAAAAACCGGACCACCAGAATTATGACCATTTAACTAAAACAGCCAAAAAAAGTAAAAAATAAAAAGGAACTGAAAAGAATTCAACTTTTGTTTTTTTAAACAAAAGTTTAGAAGCTACATTTTTATGTTGTTTGAACAAGAATGAAGAACCCAAAACATTGAGATCCCATCAGGATCAGAGAACCGTAAACATTTAAATCCGATCAGGATCAGAGAACTGTAAACATTTAAATCCCATCAGGATCATAGAACCGTAAACATTTAAATCCCATCAGGATCATAGAACCGTAAACATTTAAATCCAATCAGGATCAGAGAACCGTAAACATTTAAATCCGATCAGGATCAGAGAACCGTAAACATTTAAATCCGATCAGGATCAGAGAACCGTAAACATTTAAATCCGATCAGTATCAGAGAACCGTAAACATTTAAATCCGATCAGGATCAGAGAACTATAACATTTAAATCCCATCAGGATCAGAGAAACCGTAAACATTTAAATCCAATCAGGATCAGAGAACTGTAAACATTTAAATCCCATCAGGATCAGAGAACCGTAAACATTTAAATCCAATCAGGATCAGAGAACTGTAAACATTTAAATCCCATCAGTATCAGAGAACCGTAAACATTTAAATCCCATCAGGATCAGAGAACTGTAAACATTTAAATCCCATCAGGATCATAGAACCGTAAACATTTAAATCCAATCAGGATCAGAGAACTATAAACATTTAAATCCCATCAGGATCAGAGAACCGTAAACATTTAAATCCAATCAGGATCAGAGAACTGTAAACATTCAAATCCCTACAGCATCAGAGAACCGTAAACATTTAAATCCGATCAGGATCAGAGAACCGTAAACATTTAATCCAATCAGGATCAGAGAACCGTAAACATTTAAATCCGATCAGGATCATAGAACCGTAAACATTTAAATTCCATCAGGATCATAGAACCGTAAACATTTAAATCCAATCAGGATCATAGAACCGTAAACATTTACATCCGATCAGGATCAGAGAACTGTAAACATTTAAATCCCTACAGGATCTTAGAACTGTAAACATTTAAATCCAATCAGGATCAGAGAACCGTAAACATTTAAATCCCATCAGGATCAGAGAACCGTAAACATTTAAAATTACAAGCAGCAGTGTATATATGTATAATGTATGTTTTTGGCCACTTTGTACTTGTAGTGAGTATCAAAAATATAGGCAACTTTTACTCTCTCCTCAACTACACGTTTCCATTGAATATTTGTACTTTTTACTCCACTACATTTGAAAGTACAGTCACATTTACTCATTACATTTAGTTGAGTAATTTACTTGAGTAAATGTGCCTGTAACCCTTCCTCTTCACAGAAAAAAATAAACTAAAACATTTCAAAAATGAAACATTAAAAAGTCTGTCTTATCTCGTCGTTGTCCCTCTGAGACTTTGGAGGCTGCAGCTCCTCACACATTTAACAGTTTGTGCAAACTTAACAATAATGATGGGAATTCTGGTTCTTCTTAGCCATCCGACTCTTTTAAACAAAATAAAAAGTGTTCTACATATGTATGCTTTTATTTTTCCTTTCAGATAAAATGTACAAAAAATGATGAAAACTAAAAATGATTTACTATTCAACCTTTAAAAGGAAACAACATATAATCCTGCAACAATAACCAAAATACTCATTAAAATGTGCAAAACTAAAAGAGATAAAGAAGGTTTGCAATGATTTAGGTTGGTATTTAGAAATAACAAATGTCTGAGCTTTGTGAAGCTGATCTGGTTTCTTCTGTCAGTAATGATCTGTTCTGGAGAAGGTTGTTCTCAGGACTCTGTACAGGTTGGTTGTTTGAAACTATTTTCTTCCAGACTCTAAATTCTGCGTTCATGTGATTTTTAACAGTGAAAAGGTTTCTGATTTTTCTCCGTGTTCCGGTTTTACTTATTTTATGTTTTGTGTTGATGTTTTTTGTGGTTGCTGCACCTCTGTCTCTCCCTCGTGTGCATCTCCTTCATGTGCACATGAAACCGTAACAAAGTTTGCACCCCCCACTGATATCAGCGCTTTGACTGCATGGCGGCTCTGCGCAGACACGTATTGATCAATCACGTGCAGCTTGAAGAGAAAAAAACCAGAGAGGATTTGTGACAATTTATAAAAATGATCATCTGTGCTGTGTCCTCAACTAAAACTCTTTAGTCTTCTGCTGCAGATGACTGAACCAGTGTTCCCTCGTTTACTGTGGGAGTTACGGTCTAAAAATAACTGGTGAAAGGGAAATCTGTGAATCAGGATTCCAGATGTTTCACTCCTCACTACACACTTTACACTTTTCTCAGACAGACATGAACATTTTCACACTTTTCTCTCTTGTTTAAACTCTGAAAGTTCAAACCTTTGTAGAAAAAGAAGTCCAGGATTATAGAATGAAGAAAAAGATCTGATCACAATCAAAGATTTATGAAGATCAGGAGAGCTGCACGTTTCGTTTAGTTTTGGAACCCCTGATAAAGACAGAGTTCAAACAGGTGCCATTAATACAGGTAACGAGTGCAGGACAGAGGATCCTCTTACATAATAGGTTTCAGGTTTGTAAGAGCCAGAAATGTTGTTTGTTTGCAGATGACCAAATACTTATTTTCCACCATCATTTACAACAATGGGATTTTCTGGATTTATTTTCCTCATTTTGTCTCTCATAGTTGAGGTCTAACATGATAAAAGTTACAGGCCTCTCTTATCTTTTTAAGTGGGAGAACAATTGGTGGCTGACTGAATACTTATTTGCCCCACTGTATCCAGTGACATTATGATATCTGCTGACTTAGGAAACTGTACAGTGCTAGTTCTGTTGGACCTCTGCCCGGCCTTTGACACTGTTGACCACTATATCCTGACAACAAGGCCAACAATGATCTGGTTGGGCTGTGTGGAACAATCTTAAAGTGGTTCTCCTCCACATATTTGGCTGGCAGGAGTTTTAGTGTGTCTGCGAACAACATATTAGTCTAAAAAGATGACCCTTGGGGTACCTCAGGGCTCAGGCCTGGGGCCACTTTTGTTCAAGGGATGGATTGGATTAATGTAAATTAATCCAATATATTAGTCATGTCTCTCACCACCTCTATGCAGATGACATCCAGCTGTACTGTTTCTTTATGAGACCCACAGACTGAGCTCCTTAATCAACTGCCTCTCTCAAATAAGTGAAAGCTGCCTTCAGCTAAACTCAGACAAAAAGGAAACACAGATTATTGCCCCAGACAGTGCCATCCCTGCCATTAAATGTCGGCTAAGTGCCCTGAGCCATTTGGCAAAACCCAGCCAGAGAAACCTAGGAGTTGGAGTGATGTCTCATGAGCATAATTTTAAAGATCTAAAGATTTGTTCTTTTCAGCTGCACAACATCTCTAAATTTAAATCCATGGTTTCTAAACAAGAACTAGAAATGATAATCCATGCCTTTGTGTCCTCACATTCAGACCACTGCAACAGCCTTTTCACCTGTCTAAAGAAAGAGGAACTGAGCTGTCTGCAGCTGCTCCAGAACTCGGCTTGCTTGGCTTTGACTCGCTCAAACAGAAGAACACACATTATCCCAATTTTAAAATCTCTTCGCTGTGTCCCAATCACTTTTAGAATACATTTCTGAATCCTAGTCCTGACTTTTAGAGCCCTACATGGACCAACCCCTTCATATATGTCAGACCTTATCAGTCCCTATGCCCCCTCCAAAGGCTGAGATCCTCAGGGCAAAACCTGCTGATGGTCCCCCGCACACATTTTAAAACCCGACGAGACCGTTCATTTAAAGCGATGGCTCCCAGACAGTGGGACAAACTCCCACTTTCCTTGCATTCACTAGACTCTATATATATATTCTATAATTTTATGTAATTTTAACTGTGCTGTATTTTATGTGTTATTTTTACATATTTTGTTTTATTTTTCTCCTTTAAAGCACTTTGTGACTGCTGTCTGGGAAAGGTGCGATATAAACAAACATTACAGCTGGGCACATGTTCTTAGTGAACCTGGCATTCTTCTGAGACCAGAGGATGCGGTTAATCATTGAGCCTTAGTCTACTGCCATGGCAACGGCCTTCTCCAATCACAGTGGAGCAGCTAAATGAAGACAGACGGCTGAGAGTGAAGGTCACACAGAGTTGTTCTGAAGACCTGCTCAGCTTCAGTAAAGCTAAAACAATGAGATCTCTAACCACCCGGACTTCAAATGCAGCCTTAGTTTGCTGCTGACTGCATGTAAGACAAAGTTTAGGGAGCAGAAGATGGTTTCAGTCATACTTTTGGTTCTGCTTGTGTCATCCAGAAATGGGGAGTGAACTGCCGGGGGCGGTGGCGATGCCAGGAGCAGTGGGGTCTGGCCAGGTGAGGATGGGTGGAGCAGCGCCAGGCCGAGGGGGGGGAAGAGGAGGTCAGCTGGGTGAGTGTTATCGTTATTGACAAATGCATCTGGGTCTTACAAAATAAAAGCATTTCCTAGTTCTATGAATCTATTGACAACATGAGTCAATACCCATGATGCAATGCACCAAGGCTCCAAAGATAATGGTGGTGGTGGGGGGTTCAGCAGCAGGTGTGTGTCTGCTGTGACCTCACTCACTCACTCACTATGGACTCCTCCCATCCCTCTTATACCATGGTCACTTACGAAAGAAATATTAAATAAATCAATGAGTAATATTTTAATCTTGTTATTTTTTTTGTTTAAATTGTTTTTCACAAAAAGTGGACTATTATTTGCGGTTTGACGCGTTGTCATGGTAACAGATAAAGAACTTGCCTCTTGCTTTGCTGCAGCCGGTGACTGAGGACTAGCCAGCGGAGGAAAGTGGTTTCAGTCCTAAAGGTCATGTTCAGTGAACCAAAGAATCATTTCAGAGGGAAGTTCTCCTCTTCCTGCGTGTTTTTTTTCCAGTGGATGAAACAAAAGTTTGTTTAAAAGAAACAAAGTCCAGAATTCATTTCCTAAAGTGCTCTATCAGAGCCTCCTTCTCCCCCCTCCTGTGTTTCTCTCAAGGCGCTTGTCTTCCCATTGAACCGCTTTTTTTCCCTCTTGACTACCCTGCTGCTTATTAAAACCCTGGAACTTATTAAATGGTCTTTAAATGCAATTGACAAGGTTAATTCCATGCTAAGGAACTTCCTTCCCAGGCGGAACTCATGCGGTTGGATACAGTAACAAGTGGAGGCGGATGTGTCTGGCCCAGCTGTCTGTGGAAGATGTTGAAGATGTGGATCTATTCCTGATGTTTGGATTCCTCGCAAGCCGTCTCAGAGGTGAAACTCACAAGAAGCAAGCTGAAGATGGTGAGAGGCAAGCTGTTGGATCTCTGTGTGAAGATGCTTTGGGGAGTAGAGACTCATAGAGATGGACTTTCACAAGCAGATCAGAAGCTGTGCTGCTCTTGCCCACTTGAGCAGAGTGCTTATGACCCTTGAACTTGTGTGGAGATGGATGCCAACTTGGAGCGACTTTCTGTCCGAACAGAAGGGAGACCGGTCTAAGTTGCCCACATTCCAGACCATCGTGAAATTCGCCTCAAAGACTCAGAGAGACCAGTCAAGGACTCAACCAGCAGGACAAAACACTGCTGGTGCCAGAAAGAATTGTATCTAATCTAACTCCCCTGAGCTGATGGTGCCTTTGGGCTCCATCAAAACATAGCAGCTGTGTGTGGAGACGATTTCTGATGCTCATCCCTTCTTGACCTTTGCATTCCTGCAATCTCCCTCCCCTCCCAAGCATGGTCTGTATGTGTGCTCTGAGGCACCTAACGGACTACAAGCAGAGGTGTCCACCCCCCCAATCTTACCCATCATACCTCATGTTTTGTGTCTTTGAACGTATTGTGCTTCTGTGTTTCTAATGGTGTATTTTTGCGGCTTCTGCGCTCAAACATGAGCTGTCTATGTGTACCTCTCTCTCTGTCTTGTTCTGATTTATACTGAAAAACAGAAAAACAAAACATGTCCTTCTGGATTAATGAAGTACAATTGGATTGAAGAAATATGCACCATGAACTCTGATCAACAAACTATTTCTGTAATTTATTAATAATAAAATGATCTATAAACAAGTGTTTTAAGTTTCTGTTGCTCCGGTTACCAGGTCAGCACAATAATACAGGACATTAGGCGCCCTGCACTTGTGTTTTAACAGTTCTGATCTTTTTTCTCAGAATGGACTTTGATGATGAGGATGGAGAGGGGCCAAGCAAGTTTTCCAGGTGAGACTGCAGAGATGCTTCTGGTTCTGCCTCAACAGCTGTTTTGGTTCCGGGGAAAATGGCTCCACTTCCTAAAACTCCCCCTTCACCCCTTTTTGCTGTGTGTCAGAGAGAACCACAGTGAGATTGAGCGGCGCCGGCGCAACAAGATGACCCAGTACATCACAGAGCTGTCAGACATGGTTCCAACCTGCAGCGCCTTGGCCCGGAAACCAGACAAGCTGACCATCCTTCGAATGGCTGTCTCCCACATGAAGTCTATGAGGGGCACCGGCAACACCTCCACAGATGGAGCCTACAAGCCCTCCTTCCTCACAGAGCAGGTAGATGTCACCCGGAGCGGGTCCAGTGCTGGTGGGAGATGTCTTTAGCTGCAACAGTTCCAGGGCAGATCTCACTGTGATGTCATACTGGGACTCTGGATTGGGTGGAGTCTTCTTCTGGCAGCAGCAGGGCTTCACGCTTCTTCTGTGAGGAGCATCAGTGCAAACCAGAGTTTACATGTTCAGCTGCTCCTCCAACCCAACATCAACATATGCTTACTGTACAGTTCTGACATCACACGGCCCTGATGGATCTGTTCCAGGCCCGGATGAATCTGGTTCTGGTAAAGTTCTTTCACGATTCTCTGTTCCCACAGGAGTTGAAGCACCTCATCTTGGAGGCGGCGGATGGCTTCCTGTTTGTGGTGGCAGCAGAAACAGGACGGGTGATCTATGTGTCTGACTCTGTGACCCCGGTTCTGAACCATCCCCAGTCTGAGTGGTTTGGCAGCACTCTGTATGAGCAGGTCCACCCTGACGATGTGGACAAACTGAGGGAGCAACTGAGCACATCAGAGAACTCCATGACAGGTGGGTTCTTTCTGGTAAGATGGTATCGTACTGGTTCTAACCGTGGATTTCAGACTCCTTTATTGGGTTTCAAGCTCACTGGTTTTTTTTCTCCAGAACTTTACTTAGAACTTTACCTTAACAGGTTTAATGCCTCATGATTAAATGATCATGATGAGCATTTACAGAAAGACCCTCATGTGCAGATACATAAATGTGTGACCCCACCAACAGCTGCCGTTTACTTAGCAAAGTTGAGGGTTAAGGCTTAAGTAAACAAAAGTACACAAAAGCAGCAAAAGTACTCCTACACAGCTGCAACTGGAGGGCAGCAGCACTCCTCCCAAGAACCTCTGACTAACGGTCCCAAAGGAAGTCTCGGGGGAGCAGGGTCACCATCTGGGGTTGTTGGTGGAGTGGGGTCACCTTCCGCAGTCCCAGATGAAGTCTTGGTGGAACTGGGTCATTGTCTGCAGTTCTTGGGTCACCGTTTGCTCCCATCAGAGGGTTAGACCAGAGGAAAGACATGTTCCTCAGGTCATCAGGTCTGTCTTTGCTGGACAGGGCGCATCCTGGACTTGAAGACGGGCACAGTGAAGAAAGAGGGCCAGCAGTCATCCATGAGGATGTGCATGGGATCCCGGCGCTCCTTCATCTGTCGCATGAGGTCAGCCTCTGTCCCCCCCCGCACATGTCACAGGTGTGTTCCTGTCAGTTTCTGATGTTGGCATGTGTGTAGGTGTGGCAGTGCTCCGCTGGACCACATCTCCCTGAATCGTCTGTCCAACATGAGGAAGAGATACAGGTATGGAGGAGGGAGACTTCAGAGAAAGCCAAACCCTCCCACCCGGGCAGAGGCTTCCTGTGTGCGGCGGGGGGGCTCTCTTTCAGGTGACCCGCTGAGCCTGATGGGATACATGTTGTTTGCAGGAATGGCCTGGGGACCGTCCAAAGAGGGGGAGGCCCAGTACTCTGTGGTTCACTGCACCGGATACATCAAAGCTTGGCCCCCTGCAGGTAAACACACACGCCTCAGAGCTTGTCTTTCTGGTGCTGGTTTACCAAGCTGTGAATGTTCTGCACCAAAACACATCACCTGAACCAGTATGTACCAGCCAGACCTCTCTGCTCTTCTGGATCCAGTCTTTAGTCAGTTCCTAAAATGTCAATTTAGCTTTTTCAAACTTTCTATAAATGTCTCCTTTTTTCATTTTTAAATGGTGCATTTGGTTACATGACTCCTCCTTCCTGGTGACGATGCAAACACAGCTTCACCCACCTGTTGTCTATGTGGGCGGAGTCTTGTTTCAGAGTGGGGTGACTGTTTTATCCAGAAAGGCGAAGGGGGTGTCTTGAATGTTCAGCAATATTGCTGGAATGGTGTGAGGGGCAGAGTAAGATCCTAGATCCTCTAACTTCAGGAAAACCTGAGGAGCGTGCCCCCCCCAGCCCTGTCTCAGCTAATGCGTTTCTGTCTGTCAGGAATGACCATCCCAGAGGAGGACACAGAGGCGGGGACAGACCGGGAAGTACTGCCTGGTTTGCCATTGGGAGGCTGCAGGTGAGAGAGGTCTTCCTCAAAGTGGGGGCTTTTCTGCGGCAGGTCTGTTCTGTGTGTGTGAGCAGCTGTCCTGCTGGCCCCCCTCCCAGGTGACCAGCTCCCCCGTGTCTATGGACATGAACGGCCCTGTCGGTTCCCACAGAGTTTCTGTCGCGTCACAACTCAGACGGCGTCATCACCTTTGTGGACCCACGCTGCATCAACGTCATTGGCTACCAGCCGCAGGTCAGTGCAGCAGCGCCCCCCCCCCCTCCAGAGTCTTCTGGGTTTTCTCCTCCCAAAGTCATGGTTGGGTTTGCCCTGCAGGACCTGCTGGGGTAAAGACATCCTGGAGTTCTGTCACCCCGAAGACCAGAGCCACCTGAGAGAGAGCTTCCAGCAGGTAGGAGATCTGCAGCTCCGCAACAGGAACTGTTGCTTCCACGCCAACAGGCCCTCTGCCCCCCCCCAACACCTATATAGCGCTTTTCTAATTTGCTTGAAGGCCCAAAGTGCTTTCAAGTCACATTCACCACACTGATGGCGGCACCGCTGACGAACACTGGCGCCAACCTTCCATCTGAGGCAATGTGGGGGTTCAGTGTCTTGCCCAAAGACACTTCAACACAATGGGTAGGCAAGGTGGGAACCTGCAATCTTCCAATTATAGATTGACCACCCTACCGCTGCTCCACAGCCCCCTGTTAGAGAGGAGGAACCAACAAACACCTGCCTTTCTGCTGTCTGTGGGGGGCAGGGGGCACAGACCTGTTCTGTCAGACCTTCAAGAACACCAAAACCAATTGTCTGGACCCAGTCTAGCTGAGGTCTGGCCTCGGGGTCAACCGATTAGTGGTCCCTGACATACTTGTTTTATTCCTTAAGATCGGGATCTGCCTTTTCTTTAATCTGCCGGGCTGATTTTAAGATGGTCATTTTGGCTCAGGGTGCAGCAGCGCCGCTCTGCCTCCAGCGTTGTCCTGCACGATCAGATTGAGGCTGCAAACCACACGTGTCACGCGCCTAGAAGCAGCAGAAACCAAACTTTTTGTGGTTGTGTTTTGGTTGGGTAAAGCTTAACTGGAAATACTGACAATGCAACGGTCACATTTTTCTCAGAACCCTTCGGTTCAGTTCCTCCCAGCAGTTTTTGATGTTTGCTCAGATCTGAACAGCTTCATGTCTGCAGGCTCTTCAGGCCCAGCTCCTGTCAGAACTGAACCTGATCTGGACCTTCTGCTCCTCTGCAGGGTGGTGAAACTGAAGGGTCAGGTTCTGTCCGTCATGTACCGTTTCCGCATGAAGAACCGCGGACTGGATGCTGATCCGAACCAGCAGCTTCACCTTCCAGAACCCCTACTCTGATGAGATAGAGTACATCATCTGCACCAACACCAATGTCAAGTTAGTTCCCTGCGGGGGCTGCTGAATGTGTGTGGGTGTGGGGGGTGCTGCTGGTTGTGGGGGGCTGCTCACAGTGTGGATGTGTGTTTCAGCAATTGCAGCAGCAGCAGGCAGAGCTGGAGGTGCAGCAGAGGGATGGCCTGACAGCCTACGACCTCTCCCAGGTAGGTCCAGCAGTTCTGTGCTCTAACAGGGGTCAGGAACAGGACCGCCTCTCTAGATGTTCCTCTGCAGCCATGGTCCACAGAGGTTCCTGTCTCACCTCAACTGTCAGTCTCTCCAGCACCACAGAACCCAGAAGGAGCTCAAAGCAGATCCTTGTTGTCCCACCTCCACCTTGATCTCCTCCATCACTCCTACAGATCATCTCCTCACTGTCTTCCAGCTCTCATCCTCTTCTTTCCCATAACTTCATTGTTTGATCAGCTTCATTTTTCTGTAGTTTCTCCAACTCTGATTCTTCAAAATGGACCCTGAACTTTTCTTCTGCCTTCCTCACACTTCTTCTCACTCTCAGAAGATTGTGGCCAACAGTCAGAAGTTGTAGATCACGTTCATTCAGTCCCACATAAACTCCAGATGCCTTCAACTGGTTCTTCTGCTTTCATGGGGGTAAATAGATTTCCCCTTAATGTCCCCCTTAGTCAGATGGGGATGCCCTCTTCTAACAGTCAGATGCCCTCTTCTGCCCCCTAAAGGCCGATCTATGAAGTTTTTTTTACTCTGTAGCTCATCAGTCTGTACTTGGTTCAGTGCTTGTGTTTGCTCACTAACAATAGCTGCCCTATCACAACTGCCCCAAGCTTTTTGAGTTTCCATCATGGCGTCTCATCAGGTCTTCTTGGAGTTTCATGGAGGACCTCCCTGCTCGCGGTCAGTGTTGGTCTAACAGGCATCCTTCCCACCCCAGGTACCAGTTGCAGGTGTGAGCGGGGGGAGTCCATGAGGCGGGGAAAACCATCGACAAGACAGAGTCGCTTTTCTCACAGGAAAGGGACCCCTCGTTTTGCTGAAATGTACAGCGCCATCTCTGGCTGTAAGCTGCATTACACCACCCCGCAGAGCTCAGGTTCTGGTCGTCTGCCGCTGACCTCTATGTTTGTATGCAGCAGCAGAGAAGAAGATGATGGTTCCATCCTCCACCGCCGGAGGACAGCAAATCTACTCCCAGAGTTCTCCGTTCCAGCAGGGTCATTCTGGAAAGAACTTCAGGTAAAATCTCTGGGATCTTCACTTCTGCCCCTCAGGACCTCAGCACCAGAACCTCACTTCCACCTCGTGTCTTTGTGGTTTAGCTCTTCGGTGGTCCATGTTCCTGGAGTGAATGACATCCAACCATCAGGCTCCTCCACCCAGAACCTGGCTCAGATCTCCAGACAACTGAACCCAGGACAGGTGGCGTGGTCAGGGAACCGGCCGCCCTTTTCTGGACAGGTAACACACACACGTGAACACACAGACACACACAGGGAAACACATCTGAGAACGATCAGACTGGACTCCACCCACTCATTACATCATCAGCATATGACTGGCCAAAGCTGAGTCCCTGATTGGTTGAAGTGAATTCTTAGCCAAAGTTCAGAGATTTTAACTCTGGAAACATTACGCTTTGGCGCCCAAAGCGTTCTCCAGTCAGACTGACGCACCATTCCGGACGCACCACACCCAACCTCAGATGGCTCTGTACACTGACTTAACATTGAACCTGAACGCTCCCGACGCCGATTCACTGTTATGAACGCAGCTTAAGAGAACCTGAAGGATCAGTCTGAAGGATCCTGGATCAGACCTGAACCGGCTGCTTGCAGAGGCAGAAACTGGTGACGTCATTCCAACGGTTTTGTAATATTAAGCCAGAAACCCGTTCAGCACCGCGGCGCCCCGTCAGGCTGCTCTCCTTAGAAAACTGGAAGATCTCAATCTCTTTATGTATCCCAGTCCAGCAAGGCCCAGTCCAGTCCCTTCGGTATTGGTTCCAGCCACAGTTACCAGACTGACCCCGCCTCCTACAGCCCCCTGTCGTCTCCAGCCACCTCCTCCCCCAGCGGGAATGCCTACTCCAGCCTGACAAACCGCAGCACCGCCTTTGGTAAGCCTGTGTTTCTGCTCGTCTTTGTCCTTCACCGCTGGGGGGTCTGCTGCACCTTCTATGTCTGCAACACGTGTGATTGGTTGTAAGCTTCCAGTTTCTGTGACATCACTGAGCTCCGCCTTTAGATGTCCATCATGCTGCTTTTGATGTCTGTCAGGTGGAGAATTTACAAACGCAATGATGACAGCAGAACCTGGTCAGTGATGACCAGCAGAGGGCGCTATGACACCACCAGCAGATGGACATGCATATGTGTAAAACATGTTAGCTTTGGAGACAATGTTTGATAAAATGACTGTCCGCCAGCCTGTGGCGAACCTGCATCCATCATCAGACGTCCTGCTGCTTCCTCACTCATGATTGGCGTGTAGCCGCCTGGTCGAGCATTATGCTGGTGGTTTGGATCCTTTGAAGATCTGATGTGAAGACCCTCTTCAGGTCTGCCTGTCTCTCCTGCAGATGTGTCGGGGGACAGCAGTCAGAGTGGGGGGCAGTTCCAGGGCCGGCCCAGCGAGGTTTGGTCCCAGTGGCAGAACCAGCACCATTCCAGCCGGCCGGGGAGCAGCACTCACACACCAACCCCGGCCAGACAGAAGTTTTCCAGGTAAGCTGCTGGGGGGGCGGGGCTGAGCGGTGTGGGCGGGGCTGACCCGTTTCTCTGCTATGATAGGACATGCTGCCTATGGCTGGAGATCCCACACAGGGAGCAGCTAACTACAACATCGAGGACTTTGCTGACCTGGGCATGTTCCCCAACTTCTCGGAGTAACTCCGCCTCCTCCACGCTGCATCCACGCCATCTGTTTCTCTGGTTTACAGGAACATCTCATCTCTGTCAAGAGGAAACAAAGACCAACGTTTGCTCTTCATCAGCCAACAAACAGGCACTTATTGGGTAGGGGGGGTGTCTCTATTCCAGCAGAAGCATCTCCTCGTCTTCATGGTCGGCGTGATTCACCACAGGATGTGGAGAACCCACTTCAGTTTCATCGTGTCAGAATGAACCAGAACCACTTCTGGTTCGTCTCAGGTCTTCAAAGGAGGTGTTTGAATGTTCTTCTGTCAGGGAGGGGGGGTCTCCTTTCTGTTCTCATGTTCATCCACGTTGATGTTTGTTCAGATGCAGTGTTCTTCACTTTCTGCTGGGATGGACTCTAACAGGAATCTCTGAGGCCTGCAGACCTCATGAGCTCCGTCTTCCCTCGTTTTTGATCTGTTGAGGACCAGATGACGTGAAGAAGACGGTGTCCTCATGTCAGGCCCAGATGATGTTCAGAGTGAGCTCCTGTCTCCTCTTCATCTCTTTTCTAAACCATCAGACTCTTCTGTGTTTCTGGTTCAAACCAGTCCGATCCGGTTCTTTACCAGCCGGACCTCTGCTGCCGGCTCCGTCCTCTGGGGGGGGCAGCACCCATGAAGGGTTGTTGGACTGAGGGGTGGGGTCTTCTGTTGTACATATCATGTTTTTGTTCTCCTGGTGTTGTCAGTGCTCGTTACGCTTGTTAAGCCGTCTGTACTTCGTTAGCTGGTTAGTAGCACCTGAATGAGGTGCATCAGTGTGACCAACCGTGATCGTGACAATAAAGTCTTCATCCTACAGACCCTCCTCATCCTCACTGAACCTTTGTCAGCACTTCAATACAAAGACCCACGCATCATGACGTGATCACACAAAAACACCAAACGCTGCAGTTCCTTAGAGAACCACAGGAGGGAGTTCCGTGCAGAGTTCGCTTTCCAGACTGTTCTGTTCTGTTTTTTTCAGACCCAGGAATGTATGTTTTTGAATTGGCAGGTGGGCAGACCCAAACAAACTCATTTAGCTTTCAGTGCTCGTTCTCAGTACACTGGGGTGGGCGGAGCCAGGATGACATCGTTGCACCTGCTCACTGAAAACGACGGAACCTGGGAGTAATCCGATTACTGGACAGATGCAGATTCCTATGTGGAGATCACACGAGTCGACAGCCGTCTGGATGTTGGAGCTCAAATCCTGAATGAAGATGAAGCAGCTTTTTGGTGGGTGGGGTGGGTGTGTGTTGAGTGACAGATCCAAACCACGGATGACATACCAGCCTCGCTCATAAAAAGGGTGTGTTGCATCACCCCCCCTCCAGCCTGTTGAAATGTTTCCATCTGCAGAACTTCCTCATTCCTCCCTGATACCCCCCTCTGTAGGCATGTGGGTACATGCTGCCCCCGTCTGAGGACAGCTGATAAGAATGCCCTGACCAGGTGGCGCTCCTGCATGGGGGAAGGGTCATACATATCATCACAGGGGTCATAGGGGGCGGGGTCTGCGTTGGTGCTGGGTTCCTCTGCGGTCTGCATGTCTCCATGTTGAAAGAATGAACCTCCTCCAAATGGGGGGGCGCTCATGCCTCTAACCCAGATAGTCTTCAAACCAACTCAGCCCCCTCCTGCGTGAGGAGAGGAAACTCAGTCCAGTCAGACGTAGACAGACATGAGGCTGAAGAACCAAACTGACAGCAGGCAGAGCTGTTTGCTTCTGGTTAGGAAGGTTCCTCCCAGGAGAAAGAGATGAAGAAATGTCAATCAGAATGTTTTGGTTCAGCCCAGTTCTCCCTCAGAACCGTCTGGAGCTTCGGTGAGCCCACAGCTGCCAGAACAACAGTGGGATGGCAGAGTCCAGACATCTGCTCTCATCGTTGTGTCAATCTGTTTATTTTCATGACACCAAATAACCGTAGAAACACCGAGAGAAAAACTGCCTTCATCAAGAACGTAGAGAAATCTACAGGAACGCTGCCTGGTTCTGTCCCTACAAATGATTGTTGTTCCGCAGAAAGTCAAACAGCTGCACCAACCATCTATGCATCAAGACATGATGATGGCACAGAAAATGGCCCTTTGTTCGTCCATACGGGCATGGCAGACGGCGGTTTTTTGCATTGTTGGTTGTGGTTATTGTAGGTCTTTGTTACAGTTGATTGTTGTAGTTTTCTTGTTGCCTGTTGCACGTTGGCATTGTTGATTCTCTGTTAAAAACAGTTTTGCTGTTGGAAGCTGGACCAAAAACCGGTCATTTCAGAATGGAGGCCTACAGTAGAAATGGCGCTGTAACAGCTGCAGCCCTTTGGCATTGGACCGGTTCCTAACTGCTGTGGTTTGGGCTTGAACCGGGTCTGCTCCAGTCTGGTTTAACGGGGCAGTCCACAGTACTACCAGTTCAGGCTCTGTGACATCATATCCACGCCACAGAATCAGCGGCTTCTGTTTCACACCGGCTGGGTGACCCGCGTTCAAGCCGCCACTTTCAATGAAAAGTCTTTGCACACACGCATAGACCTGAAATTCACCCTTCTGCGTCTGGAATGCTCTGGAATGCTCTGGAATGCTCTGGAATGTTCGTGATCAGGTGTCGCTACACAAGTTTTTTAGTCCGGTCATGGAATTTACATACAAATCCAGCGTTCATTGATCATGCACTGAAAGTTCCACTGGCTGAACTTTTTGATGCTTAATTGCAGCAACTGTGACCAATCGAGGACTTCAGTGACGTGTGGGTAGCGTCCTTGTCCTTACAGAAGTACCAACTGTTGGCAACAAGATCACGAAGGAGAAACGAAATAACTGCGGTGTGTGTTTGGTCGGAATTAAAATGACACCAAAACATACAGAGCTGTGAAAGACAAAGTCCAGAGGCAGGATTAAACACCGCTTCATTGTTTCACGCTGACCCTCTTCCACTGGAAGGCTTCCACTCTTCCAGTGGAGAAGAGGAGGGCCCTCCCTGCTGCCTCCCTCTAGTCCCACCTCTGACTCAGCTGTAGCCCACTCTCCATCATCATGGTCCGGTTCATAACCATCATCGCCCTCTTCATCCGTTGGCTAACAGATGGTATGCAGGTTGGATTTCTGTTCAGCCATTTGGATTGCCGGCTCCTGAGATTCCTGCCGGCTCGGCTCCTTTTTGAGACTTCTGGTAACTACCTGAACCCTCATCTGGCTGCTGTCTGCGACGCGGATCCACGAGACCAGTTCTTGGACCACAAGCAAACAAACACTACTTGTTGGATTACCTAAAACATAAGAAATCGTGGTTATTTATGCAGTGAAGCACAGCATTATTTTTAATCATTTAATGTTTGGTGTGTTTGCAGGTGAGGGAGGGGGGGGAGTTTCATGCCTTCACATATAAGTGAAGAATAACCACAGCTGTCCAGTGACCACAGCAAGCTTCTTCAAATATTTGACAATGATGTTCCATTGTTCCATCAGTTTCATATATCGTCTTTCTTTTACTAATGAGCAAACAAAGCTTGTTTTTTCTAACTGTGAACAGAAAATCCCTCAGCAGGTCCAGAATAAAAGCATTTGTGATGATCTTCCACCTTCGTACGCTTTTGGACACAAACCAGAGCGCTCCTGGACAGGAGGAGCAGGGGATGACCACCTTAGCACGACACCAGCAGGTCCAGAGGAGCATGTGACGGGGCGGACCCCCCTCAACCTACAAACTGATCCATGCAACTTTAATCTGCAGATTAGAAAGAATTTTTCTGCAAAGAAAGTTTCAGAACCAAAACTCTGTTTTCTTGCTTTCAGACCCAAAGTGTTTACAGATAAACTCACATTCACAAGCTGATGACGCCAACATGTGACCACCAGGAGCAGTGAAGCTTCGGCGTCTTGTCTATGCTAGGACCACATGGATGGTCAAGGCAGGAATCGAACCTGCTTCGGACCGCTCTACCTCTGTCTGACGGCCGTCTGAACCTTATTCTCACCTTAACATGTGAACTCCAGAAAAAGTTTGCAGCTTTCATGACCTCCCCCAGTCAAGCCTCCTAACGGTTGTTCCGCCACCACCTCTGCAGGTACGGCGTGATGCCGGAGAACATCATCCTGTGTGGGTTGATGGGAGGAGCCTCCAGAGGGTGTTTTGATGCCCTTTGACCTCTGCAGGCGCAGTGACTCGATGGAGGGGGGTCAGACCTCCACGGGTGTTGAAGGCCCAAAGCGTTTTTCAGTCACATTCACACACTGATGGCGGCACCGCTGCTGAACACTGGCGCCAACCTTCCACCAGAGGCAATGTGGGGTTCGGTGCCTTGCCCAAGGACACTTCGGCACATGGGCGGGCAAGACGGAACCCAAGAGTGTCAGAGGTGACCGTCCTACCGCTGCACCACAGCTGGCCCAGAAGATGTTCACGGGTCACCTCTGAAGCCCCTGAAAGAGCAGCAGCTCCCAGGCTGGAGCCCTGGGGGGGGTTCACATGGGGATTTTCAGTGCAGATGCTGACTGAGCGGGTTCTGATCCGACTCGCCATGATGCTCAGATCCCCCTTCTGGTTTAATTTGGGTGACCTGATGACGTCACAGATCACTGCAGGTCAACATGTGGCCTCAGGAAAAGGGGAAAACCTGCAGCCCACTGCCCTCTGTCTCACCTGCTCAGGCAATGAGGGAAGGCAAAACATGACGTCACAGATCACACCTGCTTCTTCTCCGTTTCCCATGTTGATGCTCACCTGAGGAACTCTGTCTCCTGCCTCCGGTACCCTGCTCTGCCAGTGACGTCATAATGCCACAGCGTCTTAACACCCGGCAAAACGCCAGAGCCGGGGGCGTGGCTTGGCTCCGCCGGAGTAAGCGGGAGCGGCTTCTCCTCGCGGGCTCCTTAAGCGGCGGGTGCGTGTTTTCAGCTCAGACAGCGCGCGCCACAAGACGCTGGAGCCACAGGTGAGAAAAGCGCGCGCAGCGCTGCAGCAGTTCTGCACCCCCTGAACACATATCTGCGCGCGCGCACGAGGCCGCACACGCGTCCCAGGTAAGTGGAACCTTACCTCCCTCGCCCCCCCGACACTCTGTGCGCGGTGCACTTGAACGTTCTGGCCTCGCGCGCAGCTGTCAGCGGTAAACAGCTGATAGTGACGTGGAGGCGCGCGCCTCGGGGACCGTGTGACGTGGCCGCAGAAAGGCACGTGCATGCACGGCCATAGAGCGCGGTTCTGGTCCTCCTGCTCTGAGAGCGTGCGCGTGTCCAAACAGCTGATCTACGTCCAGAATCTGAGACCAGAAACCAGTTCTTCAGAACCAGAACTGAAAGAGTCCAGTCCAGTCGAGATGTTGGAGGTCAGGTTCTGATGTGGCAGCAGGTTCAGTCTGACCCGTTTACCAAGCAGGTCATGTGGCGGTTCTGTCCAGCAGGTCGTGTGGACATGATGTTCTGATTCAGATGGTTGTAGAATTCTGGGTTTGGAAGGTTCTGAAGGTGGATTCATGAGGATGTCCAGGTGGAAAAACCTGAGCTTCGGTCCTGATGATGACCCGTGTTAGGTTCTGAGAGCTGATGTTTCACTGCAGCGGAACCTGAAAGACCACAGAACCACAAACGTCTGGGCATTTCCTCTGATGGAGCTTCAGCTTCCTGTCTGATGGAATGCTTTGCCCTGGTTCCTGGACCATCATGCTTTGCTGCAGCTGCTGCAGGCGTGTGCCAGCCTGGCGTGGTGGGAGGAGCTTCATGATTGTCACGTAAAGAGTCTGCATCTGCAGGGGGTCTGGCAGCTCGTCTTCAGTCCTGACATTCTTCAGCGTTACCTCTGACCTGCCAGTAGCCCCTCCCACCTCAAAGATGGCCCTCTACTCACCTGCCCGTTTGACTCTCACACGTGCACGTTTGTGTATTGAAGCTGATGGAGAACATCCCGACTGAGGAAGATGAGAAGCTTCAGGATGAAGGCTGACCTCCCGTCACTCAAACTCCCATAGATTATCTCTGTAATCTGGAGGAATGCATCATTACGCAGATTATTCCTGACTTCAGCAGGACCCGCAGTGCACGTGCACGTGTGTGATGTGCACTGTAAAGGGGTCTGAGATCAGTGAATTTAGGTTTCTAAAAGCTGCAGGATGTCCTCCAGAAATGGGGGAGGGGGCAGAAGCATAATTAGAGTCTTCAGAAAAACATCTGGATTAAGATCTGTAAGGAGGTGGGGCTAACTCCAGGTAAACCATGCAGAAGGGTCAAAGGTCCACCCAAAGACCCCCCCCCCCCCACCTCCCCTTAGACACAACAGTTCTGCAGCTGTGGTGGAGCGTGCAGCAACCTTCAGAAGGAGCTCCACAGATCCAGATGCTCTGCCTGAGAAGGGCTTTCAGGTTAGTTTGAAGTGAAGGAACCATCAGATCACCTTCAGTTTTCAGCGTCTGAACCACGTGGTTCTGAACCCCCCCCAGCTCCTCTGAGATGTTCAGTCTCTGAGGATCAGCTGCCACGGAAAGCGCTGGAATGCTCCTGCGTTTGGTTATGGCGCCGGGAGGATCTGCAGATAAACGCAGCCGAGTCTGGATGTGTATGTGTGGGGGGGCTCCTCCCTCTGAGGATCAGGGAGTGTGCAGAGGGGGGGATTTTGTTCTGGTCTGTTGTGGTTCAGTCAGACCTGAGTTAGAATCCATGCTGTGACTACCGACCTGCAGCATGTACCTGAGCTGTAAGAGAGAGAAAGTAGGAGGCAGACATGAGCGTCTTTCTGTCTTTTTGGGAGGGGGGTCAGACATTCAGAGGAACTCGGAGTGGATGGATGGAGGGACATGTTTTTAAAAATGTAGTTTCATGTAAACAATGAAAATACACATGAGTGTGACAGGGAGGTGCTGCTCTGGAACCAGAAACAAGGTTTTAAAAAGCCTTTGGTTTTGAGGGAAACACCTTCCAGGTATTTTTTAAACAGAAACAAGACTCTGAGTAACTGTGACAGTCAGCCTGGATGACAACACTGACTGTGAGTTTATGGAGCAGAGGTCATGTGGTGCAGAGTTCAGGAGGCAAGAGGCAGATCTGCTGATTGTTGGTGGAAAGACGAGCTCATGGAGAGGACTTGAAACCGTGTTCTGGATGGAGCGGGAGCAGTGACGCTGCTTTAGGACGGCAGTGATGGAGTCATTCTTATGAAGGGATGTCCACTCCAGAAAATACTCCATTTATAAGCCAACAGGCAAAACGGGTTGATTTACAACTATTTAGTTAAAGGAAGAAAAGACTTTGATCCCAAGCACAAATGCATGCATGCATACAGTGCATACATCAACATGTCTGTGTGCGTTCCTCATCTTTCCTTTTTATTTTCCATTCCATTTCTGAGTAAAACATGTCAGGTTTAATATGTTTTATGTGTGTTTTGTCTGTTTTGTTTTATTGCTTAAACCAATCCAAAGGACCGTCTGTTCTCCAGAGAACATGGTCATGGTCACCTTCAGCTCCTTGAAGATAATAAAAGCTTAGGTTTCGGTGGACCAATGGAAAGTGTCTGCTCCTTGTTCTGGTCAGTTATTGGTGAGTCTCCTTCGTATGCTCCACTCAGATCTGTGGGCTTCAGAAGGTTCTCCGAGGTTCCCCTGGAAAGCTGCAGAGTTCAGCAGAACTGTCTTCTGGAGAGATGTCCTTGGCTTTGTTTCCTGCAGACAAAGATCAGTATGTTCTTGTAGACCAAAATAGAAGTGCAGATACAAAAGGCGTCAGCAGGTTCCTTCTGGTCCATCTGGCTCATGTTTAGACAGAGCTGCAGCAGAGCTCCACCCAGCACTCTGAACTTCCCCTGAGGGCTTAGGTTACAGACATTCTGGGACTTCACGCTGCTTCTGCCACATCATTGTTTTTGTTCCATGAACATGAGACGAGCAGCTGCAGGAAATGTCCCGGCATCTGTGCTGGTCCAGAATCCAGAATCCTGTCAGCGGTTCATACTGAGGACCGGGATGCGTGTGTGTGAAACTCTGGAACTCAGCTGGAACAACTGCTTTGTTCTGGAGCGCTGCTGTGCAGCAGGAACATCTACAACACCTGGGATTGGTCTAGACCTGCAGGTTCTCTGATGTCACCAGAAGAACATCCATGAACAGACTTGGACAGAGGGAAGGAGTGAAGGAAGCCCCGCCTCCTTTTCTTGAAGGACTCACCTGTTTGGTTCCTGTTTTTTTCAAACAGACAGATTTGAGTCATTATGAAGTAGAATAACAAACAGAAAATGCTTCAGTGACACACGGCTGGGGCATCTCTCCAATATTCTGTTGACATTATAAACCAATTCTCTGGAACACAACCTGGATCCATGTTCAGCATGGAATGTTTTAGAACATTCTGATCCGGAAAGTTCTGACGTCTGGACTTTTCCAGAATCTGGTCCAGCTTTGGTTCTTCTCATTTGTCCTGATGCTTGGCTGCATCCTGTCTTCATGCCAGATCTACTGTCAGGAGAAGACGGTCCAGAGAATCGTCTGACCGCTGTCCTCTGGGGAGACGTCTGTGGAGGACGGCTGGCGTCTGCCCCCCTCCCCACACGGCAGGATGAGGGCGGAAATGTCGGCTGCTCTGTAATCACTTGCATTTCTCTCCACGCCCTTGAATGTGCGGCTTCTTCCAATACATCCAGGAATGCAGATCATTTCCATCCCATAATCGCCAGATGACCCCCCCCCACACACCACTTGAGGGGAGGAGCACCTCCGTTGTGAAGCTGCTTCCATGGAGCTGTTAAGGTTGGGGGGTTCTCTGGGGTCAGCCTGTCGACTTCAACCTTTCCCCCTCCCACACACACTGTGGCCAGCAGCAGGTCCTCACTAACGGCTCCACCATCTGCTGACAGTTCTGGCCGGGTTCTGAAAACCACCGCATTGATGCTGGGCCCTTCTGCAGTGTCAGATGGGAGCGGTCCACACTGCAGATTTAGACTTTTTTGTATTATTATCAGGACACGTCTGTTTATGAAAAATGGAAAAAAATGTCTCGTTTTCACCAGATATTATTCACAATTTAAGTTCAAAGAAGCTGATAAGAAAACTCAGATGACCCAGCATTCTAGCAGCATTTAAAATGCATCAATCTGCGGATGTGAAAACATTCTCACATCAGATTTGTACATAAATGTGGTTTTTGTGTGTATCAGACAACTGGTGAGTACTTTTTGTAATGCTGTGTAGTTAGTTTTCAAGCTGCTGTAATTTCAAGTATATTGTATGTTTTTTTGTATTTCGTCATTCTTGTACATGTGAATAACCAAGTCCACACAGTTACACACAAAACGGATGAGTTACAAAATCAAGAATTACACACACAAATCTGAGTCGATTTCACTTTGATCTGGATCCTGGTCTGGATCCTGGTTTGGATTTCTGAGTCTCTGGATTCTGGAGTGGATCTTGGAGTGGATCCTGGTCTAGATTCTGTGTTGGATTTGGGTCTGGATCCTGTAGTGAATCCTGGTTTAGACTCTGGTCTGGATTCTGGAGTGGATCCTGTTCTGGATCTGGGTTTGGATCCAGGAGTGGATTCTGATCTGGATCCTGGAGTGAATCCTGGTTTGGATTTTGGTTTGGAACCTGGAGTGGATTCTGATCTGGATCCTGGAGTGAATCCTGGTTTGGATTTTGGTTTGGAACCTGGAGTGGATCCTGGTCTGGATTCTGGTTTAGATTCTGGTCTGGATCCTCGAGTGGGTCCTGGTTGGATTCTGGCTTGGAACCTGGAGTAGATTCTGGTCTGGAGTGGATCCGGGTTTGGATGGATAACAGATTGGCTCAGACAGCTTCACTGTCAGTGACCACTGAGAAGATCCTTCCTGCCTCCTGCCCTGAGTATGCGTCATCATCCGGAGAACGTCCGTTCTCTCCATTTTCATAGTTTCTTCTTCAAACAGGTTCCTCTGCTGCAGAACGGGGCTATTCAGGAGGTTCGTAGGAGTTCAAGCAGATATGAAGTCCGTGGTGGTTCTCCTGGTAGTTCTGCTGTCCCCCAGCATTTGCTCAGGTGAGTTCTGTCAGCTTCACCTTTTGTGTCCTCTTTTAAATGTTGACTTTAGTTTCAACCAGACGTTTGTTTTCCCTGCTTTTTCTTGACCTTTACAGAAATAATAAGAATTATAATAATACATTTGTTTTTAAAAGCTTCTTTCAGGACTTTCAAGGCCACTGTACCAAAAATGGAAGAGAAATAGAAGGAGATAGAATATTAGAAATAGAAAAGAACATTTCTAGTTTCTCCAATGTTTTTGATTTGTTCTCCTTTTATGTTAATATTCTGGATTAACATACAAAGTTTAACAGTGCTGAAAAAACGGTTCCTGTGATGACATGACCTGGAGGACTGAGAATCTCACAGCCGGGTTCTTTAAGGTTCCTTGTCTTGTGGGTTCTCTAAGGTTTTGTCATTTTCTGGTGTTTCTGGTTAATAGCTTCCTCTGTTTCCTTATTTCTCCTTTTGCTGGTTTGGTTGTTTCCTCCAGTAATGTCATGCGATTCGTTAATCATGACCTGTAATGAATTATTTCATCTAATGAATCTATTTTGAATGAAACCTAATAATTGTTGTGAAAAAGCAACATTTTCATTTAAATGTGCACAAAATACATCTAAAAGAGTGGTTTCATGAAGTTTCTTACTATCCCAGACTTCCAACCCTTACTTTGACCCCTAAGGGGGTGGGAGTGCGGTTCAATCTGGAACAATTAAGAAAAAAAACGGAACAACACAAAAACGCAAGAACAAATCTTTTGGGTTAGAATCTGTAAATGAACACATTAAGAAGTAGCTACACTTTTCGGAGCCATCCGAAAGTCATTTTTGATTAATTATATAACCATGAGGGGCCCCAGCCAGGGTCTGATTGTACTGGTCCCAAACCCAGATTAATACAAAAGGTTGTGTCAGGAAGGGCAATGCGGCGTAAAATATTTGCCAAACCAAATGTGCAAATCTGACCTTCAGATGGAAGAAGCTGATTCGCTGTGGCGACCCCCTGAAAGGGAAAGCCAAAAGGAGAAAAAGAATACCCGCAGCAGTCACTGACTGCTAACAGAAAACATTCTTGCCGCCTTTGAGTGAAAATTTGATTCCCGCCACATGCATGGAAAATCACCAAAATTTGCACACACCTAGTGCCAGGTGAACCTGAATTTTTGAATGAAATAATTTCGGTATAATCCACTCCTAACTCTGACTGTGGGCGTCCTCCACGTTGGCACACGTGGCTCTCACCGTCCTTTGCACTACTGAAGGGAGCTCCTGCAGCTGTCGCTCCACAGTACCTCCTGCTGCTGTGGCATCCTCAACTCTTCTCTCGCTTACCCTGACCTATCAATCTGCTACGGTGCCCCTCTGTGTTACTTTATTTTATAAATACAGTTTGATGGGGTTTGTTCTGCGGAACGTTGTCCAACAGGAACCATCGGCTGCATTTTATCATTTGTCATTGTTCTTCCAGTTTGTCCAGACCAAGAACCTGGACTCCAGCCATGGATGCCGGGACACAGCGAGAAGCATCACGTTACCATCAGCTCTGGTCAGAAAGTTTCTCCTCACAGCTTCAGCTACCGTTCATTCCATCCAGATCCTGAACGGAGGTGAGTTAATGCAGGACAAAGCTCGAGTGCCTCCACATTCAAACATCCACAGAAGATGTCTGACCGACAGTTTTGCTCTGAGCTGCACGGCTCGTTGGTCAAGGCCTCAAGTATACAAGTGAGATGGAGGTCAAAGGTCATAGACCTGGACCAAGTTTGCTGGTTTTCGGTTTTCATTGTACTGCAGTTCATGCTGCAAAAGCATGGTCCATCTTGGACCAGAGGATGAGGGAGATGCTGAAGACCCTCACATCTGTGTCCTGCAGGAAAGCTGGGTGGTTGCCGACAGCAACCGGCCCATCCTTCTCCGGACCAAGAGCATCCTGATAGGGAACAATGGCGAACTTCACATAGGAAGTTCAGACTGCCCCTACAGAGGAAACTTCACCATCTCGCTGTTTGGAAGGTACGTCTGCCCCCCTCCAGCGGGTGGAAGGTTGGCGCCCGTGTTCCGCAGCGGAGCCGGCATCAGTGTGAGAATGTGTGATTGGGACGGTGACGTTGTGCTCTCTGCTCACAGGCTGGACAGCAGCGAGAAAGAGCACAGCTATTTCGGCAGGAAGTTCATCGGCGTGGGGACGGGGGGGACACTGGAGATCCACGGGCGGCCCAAGCTCTCCTGGACCTTCTTAAACAGCACGTTGCATCCGGGAGGGGGCCACCACCAAAGCTTCCTGCTGCAGCGAAGCTGGGGGAGCCGCGGCATCTTGGTGCACGTGATCCACCCTGACACCGGGGGGGTGCTGCAAGCAGACAGGTAGGCCTCATGGAGCATGCTCAGTCCCAGGCCATCAAACGCTTACATTTCTGTTATAACACCCCCCTCAAAGGTTCGACACGTACCGCAGCAAGAACGAGAGCCGCCCGCACCTCGCCGAGTTTGTGGGCCGTGCGGATGTGGGACTTATTCTGGCAATCCTGGTAAATGACGAGGCGTCAAGCAACTTGGAAGAATCGGCCAGGGAGGGGCTGTCCAAGCTGGGGAGTAAACATGTCCAAAGTCTGGGATTCAGGTGTGTTCAGAAACACACACGTGCAAAAACACACACACACACAAACACAGAAAAACACATAAAGAAACACAAAAAAATACATAAAGAAACACAAAAAAACAAATAAAGAAACACAAGACACACAAACACAAAAAAACACATAAAGAAACACAAAAAAACATATAAAGAAACACAAGACACACACACAACAAACACAAAAAAACACATAAAGAAACACAAAAAAACATCTAAAGAAACACAAGACACACACCACAAAGAACACAAGACACACAACACAAACACAGAAAAAGACATTAAAGTAACATCAAGACACACACACACAAACACATAAAGAAACACAAAAAAACATATAAAGAAACACAAGACACACACACACAAACACAGAAAAACACATAAAGAAACACAAAAAAACATATAAAGAAACACAAGACACACACACACAAAGAAACACAAAAAAAGACATAGAGAAACACAAAACACACACACACAAACACAGAAAAACACATAAAGAAACACAAAAAAACATTTAAAGAAACACAAGACCACACACACAAAGAAACACAAAAAAACACATAAAGACAACACAAGACACACACACAAACACAGAAAAAGACATAAAGAAACACAACACACACACACAAACACATAAAGAAAACACAAACACACACACACAACACATAAGAAACACAAAAAACATATAAAGAAACACAAGACACACACACACAAACACATAAAGAAACACAAAAAAACATATAAAGAAACACAAGACACACACACACAAACACAGAAAAACACATAAAGAAACACAAAAAACCATATAAAGAAACACAAGACACACACACAAACACACACAAACACATAAAGAAACACAAAAAAACATATAAAGAAACACAAGACACACACACACAAAGAAACACAAAAAAAGACATAAAGAAACACAAGACACACACACACAAACACAGAAAAACACATAAAGAAACACAAAAAAACATTTAAAGAAACACAAGACACACACACACAAAGAAACACAAAAAAACACATAAAGAAACACAAGACACACACACAAACACACACAAACACATAAAGAAACACAAAAAAACATATAAAGAAACACAAGACACACACACACACAAAGAAACACAAAAAAACATTTAAAGAAACACAAGACACACACACACAAACACATAAAGAAACACAAAAAAACATATAAAGAAACACAAGACACACACACACACAAAGAAACACAAAAAAACATTTAAAGAAACACAAGACACACACACACAAACACAGAAAACAAAAAACATAAAGAAACACAAAAACACATAAGAAAACACAAAAAACATATAAAGAAACACAAGACACACACACACACAAACACAGAAAAACACATAAAGAAGCACAAAAAAACACATAAAGAAACACAAGACACACACACACAAACACACACAAACACATAAAGAAACACAAAAAAACATATAAAGAAACACAAGACACACACACACAAAGAAACACACAAAACACACAAAGAAACACAAAAAAACACATGAAGAAACACAAAAAAACATATAAAGACTTTAGACCTGCAGCTATCTTCCTCTGACCATTCCCAAGTTCATCTGTATGCTTCTTCTTCTCTCCCTGCAGGGACTCCTGGACCTTCATAGTGAAAAAAGGCGATCCTTTTTCTGCAGTGGAGGACCACAGCCTGTATGAAGGTAATAGTCAGATCTCTAAGATCTCTGCAGGCCCACCGTTCTTACCTGTATTTCTGAACAGGAACGATGAAGCCTTTCCAAGGCTCAGAGCGTCGCAGTCTTCCAGTCCAGATCCGGGGAGCGATTTAGGTCACAGCCAGCAGCCAATGGCTGCAAGGTAACTCCTTCCACCCTGTGAACATTTTCGTCTCCAGCCAGTGAGACCCTCGGATTCCACATGGAGACTGATGTTCAAGCAGCTGGTCCATTGTGTGGTTCATGGCTTGTATTCAGACAAGGGGCGCTGTTTGGTCAGATCCCAGCGCAGCATTGCAACCCCAACCCCTGACTTTTAGCTGGTTGCGTGTTGCTGGCTGCTGCTGCAGCACAGTTTCCTCAGCATTTGCAGATGCTTGTGACCTGAAGGGTTCATCATAGCTCCACTGGTCTTTCCATCTTACTTTGACCCAGGTGGGATTGAGCGTTCTGTGTGGAGTGGTCCATGGACTGGATAGTAAAATGCTCACAACTTGGGGCGAGTGGGCTGAAGTCCCAGCCCTGTGGTGGGGGTGGGATCAACTGTCGTGCTTTAGCCACCAGGACTGCTTCTCCATGGTGAATTCAGAGTCTGTTCGTTCATGTACAGGACCTGTCCCGTGGAGACTCAGACACTGAAGTGTTTAGTGGTAGAGAACCCTAAGGCAGAGTTGGAGTTTTCGTGGTGCTGTAGACCCTTGGACCTTCTCAGGTGGGGTTTGAAGGACAGTTCTCCTTTGTGTGTCAGAAATGATAGATATGATACGATGGAACAATTCCATCGCTGGATGCTGCTAATCCTGATTTAATCCATAAAACAACAATCATATGAAAACATTCCAAAAGATATTTCCAACAGATCCACAAAGCATGTCGCTGCCTCCCACCTTCACCACAGAGCACACAAACATGCCTGGGTCATGAGAGGAGCACGTGTCACAGCTGAACGTCCAGGTCACACTCCTCTTCATGAGTGAACTTTCCGGTTCGTCTGAGCGACCCAGAGCTGTGGGGGAGGGGTGACCGCTGATGATTGACAGCTGTCAGAACTGTTTGTCAGATGAGCTGCAGACTAAGCTGTGATTGGTCAGTGTCTTCAGTCACCACACCCCTATGGCTCAAGTTCCAGAACTGAACTTGACAGAAACCCCCCAAACCAGTGTGACTGTGCATCCCACAGAGGCTGAGTGGTCTGACTGGTTCGATCGCGATGAGAGAGAGGGGATCAGGAGACTGGGAAAAGCTCCAGGACCTCCTCAAAGACTACCCGACCGGCTGTGCAGCAGTCCACTGGACATCCAGGTGAGGATTACCTCAGTAAGTGCTGCACAAATGCATCAGAACTGTTCCATCTGCTTGTTTCCATCCAGGCTCAAACCCTTGACGGTGTGCCGTCCAACCAGACTGGAGACGTGATCCACAAGAACGACAAGAAATACGGCTTTGTGTGTTTGAACAGGGACCAGCCCCACGGCTTATGTCACAACTACAGAGTCCGCTTCCTCTGTGGGAAAGCAGGTCCGTGTTCTCTCAGTTCTTCTGTCATGGACACCAGGAATGAAGATAAGAGAGAACTTTGGAATTGAGCTTCCACTTTCTCATGTCCTCCTGCAGTTCAGCCCCAGGCCTGCATGTCCATCGACATGCTGTCAGGAGACTCCATTCTGGAGCTGGCTGACAAGCCGCTGGGCTGGGAGTCTGGAGATCGAGTGGTGGTGGCAAGTTCAGACTTCTCTATGTACCAGGCGGAGGAGTTACCCTGCTACCTTGTCCCAAATGTTCAGAGCACCAGGTCAAGGTCAAAGGTTAAAACATACTTGATAAAAATGAGTTCTACTCAATGAATGGATGGATGAATGGATAAATTGATATACAGATGGATGAATTATAGTTAGATAAAGACCTGGACAGATGAATGGATGAAAACACGAATATATGAATATTTGGTGGATGGAAAGATGGATGGCTGACAGATGAATTGATGGAATGGTGATTAAATGGATGGATGGATTTTGGGTGGATGGAAGAATAGGCAGATAGAAGGATAAACGATGGAGGTTATGCAGAAGGATAAATTGGTGAATTGATTCTGGATGGAGGAAAAGGATAGATGATGTGTGGGTTGAAGTTTGATGGATGGATACATGAATGATGGAGGGATGGATGAGGAAAAAACAGATTACTGGAAAATCAATAAGACAAAACCAGAAAATGTTTTATATCATATTATTTTATTCAGGAGAAACATACATTTAGAAAGAAATAAACTAAATGTTTAGTAAACTTTATACAAAAGTTTGGTTTCGTTTAAACAGACGTTCTTTTATTTGAAACAATTAAACCTGTTTTCTGTTTAAAAACTTCATCTAAACAAAAAAGTACTAATGTGATCCACAAAGAGCTCAGAACACAACTGTGTGAGTCTGTGTGCCACTATTAGTGTGTGTGTACTTGTGGGTTTTTGTGTACTTGTGGGTTTGTGTGTGTACTTGTGGGTTTGTCTGTGTAAATGTGGGTTTGTCTGTGTAATTGTGGGTTTGTGTGTGTACTTGTGGGTTTTTTTGGGTAAATTGGGGGTTTGTCTGTGTAATTGTGGTTGTGTGGTGTAATGGTTGGTTTGTGTGTGTACTTGTGGGTTTGTGTGTGTACTGTTGGTTTGTGTGTGTAATTGTGGGTTGTGTGTGGTATTGTTGGTTGGTGTGTGATTGGGGTGGGTTTGTGTGTGTGATTGGGGTTTGTCTGGTAATTGTGGGTTTGTGTGTGTGTATTTGTTGGGGTTTGTCTGTGTAATGTGGGTTTGTGTGGTGTGTGGGGTTTGTCTGTGTAATTGTGGGTTTTGTGTTTGTGTGATTTGTTGGGTTTGTCTGTGTAAATGTGGGTTTGTGTGTGATTGTGGTTTGTGGTGTGTTATTGTTGGGTTTGTCTGTGTAAATGTGGGTTTTGTGTGTGTGATTGTGGGTTTGTGTGTGTAATTGTGGGTTGTGTGTGTGATTGTGGGTTTGTCTGTGTAATTATGGGTTTGTGTGTGTGTATTTGTTGGGTTTGTCTGTGTAAATGTGGGTTTGTGTGTGTGATTGTGGGTTTGTCTGTGTAATTGTGGGTTTGTGTGTGTGATTGTTGTTTTGTGTGTGTAATTGTGGGTTTGTGTGTGTGTATTTGTTGGGTTTGTCTGTGAAATGTGGGTTGTGTGTGTGATTGTTGTTTTGTGTGTGTAATTGTGGGTTTGTGTGTGTGTATTTGTTGGGTTTGTCTGTGTAAATGTGGGTTTGTGTGTGTGATTGTTTTTTGTGTGTGTATTGTGGGTTGTGTGTGTGTATTTGTTGGGTTTGTCTGTGTAATGTGTGTTTGTGTGTATAATTGTGGGGATTGCGTGACTCAGCTTCAGGAGAACACCCACAGCCCCTCTCACATTTTTTCTCTAAGGCCATTCATGCAGCCTCGCTTGTGAGCGCGCTCAGTGGCCTCCTCTCTCTCACACGTGGCCTTCTCGGCCGGTTGCTCCGTAGCTCCACCAGGCAGAGGTGAAGCCTCATTTCCTCTGAAGCCCCGCCCCCTTAACAAGGCTCTGCCGTT